>CAXHUQ010001245.1:95000-97992 GCA_964020085.1 Micromussa lordhowensis
TATAACCATGCCACTCACACGATCTTTGTCAAGATTAAACAGCAACTCATCAATAATTTCAATTAAAGCAGTTTCTGTGCTATGACGCTTCCGAAAACCGGACTGTTTAGGTTAAATCAAGTTACTATCGTACAGATAGCTGTTAAGTGTGTCGTGTACATGCATGCCTCTCGATTACTTTAGAAAGAAATATACACATAAACAGATATCGGACGGTAATTGTTCACGTTTTCCAAATCTCCACTTTTAACTAATGGAAAAACTTTGGCAGTCTTCCAACGTTGAGGAAACACTGAATTGCTGAATGAATAGTTGATTAACGTGGCAATGGACAGGGCAATTATAGGAGCTGCTGATTTAAGACTTGTCAATACCGCTAGTCTTGTTTGAACTTATATTCTTGAGACTATCGATAACCTTGCTCTCTGTAATAGGAGGAATGGAGAAAGTGATGCCAACATCTTTTCTTGAATCGACGAAATGAATAAGTTTAGCGGAGATGTCTAAGTTCGTTTGAGGAAGTAATGATCTGAGTTGATCCGCGATAGAGGTAAAATGAGAATTAAACTCAGAAGCCATTTGTTCATTGTGTTCTAAGAGATGTTCACCACCAGGAGTCACCACCTTTGAAGCTACTTAGACGCTTACACCCTGCCAACAACATTCCCTTGAAGTTTCTAAATTTGGACAAAGCGCTCCAATTTTCTACAGACTTTTCTTGTCGTGACTTCTCAGCGACTCCTTGCCCCTTAAGCGTGGAAGATCCGTACCCCGCGAGATTTGTGCCCTTCACGAACAACCCTTCATAAAGGCGAGTGAAGCAACAAAAACGGTCGAGCGACTGAAAAGCACGCCTAGCCAAACGACCTTAAAATCGGTCATCGAGGGCAAGTTTGCACTCTTTGACATTTTCGTGACAAACATTGCACACTGCCTCTGACAGGTGTCTTGATCATTTTGAAAGTAAAAAAATGTCAAAATGTCATATTGTGACGTCATATTTCATGACGTCACAAAAACATGGTATACAAATTTTCTAATTTCAAACCACCAAATATATCAGCTGAAAGAGATGACTAGGGGACTCGAATATTGAAACCGTTCCTCGTTATGACAAACACTTACCGAGTTACAGCAATTTAAAGAAATTTCAGCTTCCCCCGGAACCATACTGTTCCTCTTTAATGAAACCCCTTGATTTTTTTTCTTCAGTTTTCTTCGAGGAACTCTGAGAATTTGGTAATATAGAGTAGTTACGGCTGCTAAAAATCGTATCATTTTAGATTTTTTATATTAGTTTTGGCCTCTTGAACAAGTTTTTGTTGTTTAAATAATTGATGACGTCACTTCTAATGACGTCACAAATACGTTTTGAGGTGCTTAGAAGGGCAGGAAATACATCGATGGGCATTTTTGTAAGTTACATCAGTTCTACTCATATAGGACAGTCAATATGCAACACAAGTGGGATTGCTAACAGGAAAACACAACTTCAATTTGAGAATATTTATCGAGGGGGGTCACCGTTTTTGGATTGAGATTTATCTAAAATTAAAAATGTCATATCTCCTTCAATTTTTGAGATATGAACAAACGGCTTTAACTCCTTGTAAGATAATGGTTTGACACTGACTAGTTTTTTGATGTTCGTTCAAGACGTTTCGGCTGGTGCTTAAGCCTTCATCAGTTGGAAAAATAACGTTAGCACGCGTGATTCAAAAACAGCACGTCGAGCGCGCGCTGAGGAAACATTCCGCGTGAAGTTTCTTGAAAAACGTAGCGCGAGACTAAAGTTATGCGCGTGCCAGAGACTTGTAAACTTCTGGGACGGCGATGTGGTCATTTCCAGATTGTGGATCCCTTATAGAAAACCAGGCTTCCAAGAAGAGGCGTTCATGGAAATTAGCCTCATGTCCAACAACTCTGGCACTTCCAAAATCCATTATGTGGTTGTTTTCGTGGACATGGCAGGAGATCTTGGAGTCATGGTCAAACGTAGCAACAGCCCTTTTGTGTTCTGTAATCCGGGTTCTCAGTGGTCGTTCAGTTTGACCGTAGTATACAAAACTGCAGTTGGTGCAACTGATTTTGTACACTATGCCAGATTGTGGCCGGTCTACCTTTTCCTGTGCTTTCGGTCGAGGGAACAAACTGTTCACAGTTCGCAATGGTTTGAAGGCGACCTTGATTTGTTGCTTCCTTAAGATTCGACCAATCCTTTCAGAAATGCCCTGCACATAGGGTAGTACCACGAAGCCACTGGACGGTTGATGGGCGGGGGGTTTTGACAGCGATCTTTCACAGCTATTGATGAAGGATGTAGGATAATTGTTGTCACGCAGTACAGCCTTGACCCTTCTCTTTTCTTCGCGTTTCCCTTTCTGTGTTGATGGTATGTTCTGTGCTCTGCGTAGCAAGGTGCTGACTACAGATCTCTTATGGCACATGGGGTGGTGAGAATTGAAATCGAGATAGCGGTCTGTGTGCGTTGGTTTTCTGTAGACATTCACTTCAAGCTGCGTACCCCTCCTTATGGTGATGGTGTCAAGAAAAGGTAGTCCCTGTCCATTGGTGTCCTCAAGTTCTTGGGTGAACTGTATGTTGGTGTTAATTGAATTGAGATGTTGGTGAAACTCATCCACTTGGTCCTTTCGAAGACACGCGTGGCTGTCGTCAACGTAACGGAACCACCACTTAGGGGGGTGGGAAGCTGTGGCAATGGCTGTTTCCTCAATCTCTTCCATTACGAGGTCAGCTATAACGGGACTGATTGGAGAACCCATCGCACATCCAAAAATTTGTTTGTAATGGGTGTTGTCGTGTTTGTGCGATGGGTTCTCCAATCAGTCCCGTTATAGCTGACCTCGTAATGGAAGAGATTGAGGAAACAGCCATTGCCACAGCTTCCCACCCCCCTAAGTGGTGGTTCCGTTACGTTGACGACAGCCACGCGTGTCTTCGAAAGGACCAAGTGGATGAGTTTCACCAACAT
>CAXHUQ010001245.1:98192-118192 GCA_964020085.1 Micromussa lordhowensis
TTCAATTAACACCAACATACAGTTCACCCAAGAACTTGAGGACACCAATGGACAGGGACTACCTTTTCTTGACACCATCACCATAAGGAGGGGTACGCAGCTTGAAGTGAATGTCTACAGAAAACCAACGCACACAGACCGCTATCTCGATTTCAATTCTCACCACCCCATGTGCCATAAGAGATCTGTAGTCAGCACCTTGCTACGCAGAGCACAGAACATACCATCAACACAGAAAGGGAAACGCGAAGAAAAGAGAAGGGTCAAGGCTGTACTGCGTGACAACAATTATCCTACATCCTTCATCAATAGCTGTGAAAGATCGCTGTCAAAACCCCCCGCCGATCAACCGTCCAGTGGCTTCGTGGTACTACCCTATGTGCAGGGCATTTCTGAAAGGATTGGTCGAATCTTAAGGAAGCAACAAATCAAGGTCGCCTTCAACCATTGCGAACTGTGAACAGTTTGTTCCCTCGACCGAAAGCACAGGAAAAGGTAGACCGGCCACAATCTGGCATAGTGTACAAAATCAGTTGCACCAACTGCAGTTTTGTATACTACGGTCAAACTGAACGACCACTGAGAACCCGGATTACAGAACACAAAAGGGCTGTTGCTACGTTTGACCATGACTCCAAGATCTCCTGCCATGTCCACGAAAACAACCACATAATGGATTTTGGAAGTGCCAGAGTTGTTGGACATGAGGCTAATTTCCATGAACGCCTCTTCTTGGAAGCCTGGTTTTCTATAAGGGATCCACAATCTGGAAATGACCACATCGCCGTCCCAGAAGTTTACAAGTCTCTGGCACGCGCATAACTTTAGTCTCGCGCTACGTTTTTCAAGAAACTTCACGCGGAATGTTTCCTCAGCGCGCGCTCGACGTGCTGTTTTGAATCACGCGTGCTAACGTTATTTTTCCAACTGATGAAGGCTTAAGCACCAGCCGAAACGTCTTGAACGAACATCAAAAAACTAGTCAGTGTCAAACCATTATCTTACACTGTCAGCTCCTGACTACCACTACTCTATATTTAAACACATTGAGGCTTTAACTCCTCTTGCTGTGCTCTTTCTAAACAAGTACAAATGTGGAATTTGAAAACTTTTGATCAAGGTCATGGAATGACGTCATTAAATGTGACGTCATAATTTTGTTGTGATAAAGTATGGACATTTGTCCTCTATTCACTTGCAAAATTTCACGACGAGATATTCACTACATTTAAAGTGATGCTAAAAATAATCAGATTTGCGACATCTTGATGACGGATTTTAGGACCGTTTGGCCCCAGCGTGAAGAGATCGGCAAATGTACAAATGCCACGAACCATAGGAGTCGTGTAGGTCTCTCGAACCATTTTAATAACACGTAATTGTTTTGGTGAGAATATTCAATGTCCCTCATATTTACGGACTTTGTTATGTATAATTACCGATCAAACCAATCAGCGTTCATGATCAGATGCGGGACAGATTTGCGTCATCAGTATGGAATTTTCGGCGGTAAATCGCAGACGTCCTTCTCGCGAATCGCCACTCGGGCCGGAAGCGAAGAAGGACGGCTGTTTTCGCAGGCTATATTTCAACATGCAGGGCTTTTTTTCTTCAAGAAAAGAACATTTTTGAAACACGACATCCGGTAACAAATTAGTCAAGCAGATGGCATAATCCTCTGCATCCAAAAGGCTTATTTCATTTTTTTTTTTGGAAAAGTCAGCCTGCAACAAATTTCTTTGTCAGAAAAGGTTAACACGGTTAAAATGTTCCTCTCTTGTTCCTGGCAAGTCTTCATTTTCCACAAGAGAGAACTACGAAAAGTGATGGAGATATCGACTCCCAAACGCCTATTTAGTTTTGGCGTGCGTTTGTTACATTTCTGTCATGATCCCTTTTGCACATTATCGTAAAAATAAAAAAAACAATGTTCACAAAAATTTAATTTGATAACAGCTGTTATCAACACTAAAACGTTATTTTTAGGAATGGAGAAGAACTTCCGTGGTACGTAACTCGGACTATATTTGAGAAATTTAAATTTTATCTGGTATTTTGCAAGGTTTTCGCGAATTTTTAGCCCTACTAAGATATATAAGGTATAAGGTAATTTCGAATAACGGCGCCTAGTTGGGCACTGGAAAAATTGTACCATCCCGTCTTATAACATAATTGGGCCACTACGCGCGCTCTCACTGGTCGATAGGTGTGTTTAGAAGAAAGATTCATAAGTTGCTTCTAACTGTACTTGAGATTGAGGACTATTATGTTGATGCCCATTCTGTAATATTGAATTTAAACACAAGTAATTATTACACCCTATAGCTATTAATTTCGCATGTAGTCGTACTTTTTACTTTACACATTTTAATTTGCTTTACCCTTGTATTGTTTTTGTACGTGTATCTATTTAGCAACTGTATCAATTCACTTTTTGCACAGTAAATATATATTGTAAATAGTACAACCCGCCTAGATTAGCTCTGCTATAAGCGGGTTTGTAATCCTTTAAACTATAGACTCAATAATACTAAATGGTTAATAAATGGTTAAAAAATGGTTAGATGAGAGTATGTAAACACGGTTGTGACGTTTTAGATTCGTGCGTAGTTTTGAGAATTATTTTATAAAAGCAATAGAGCACTTTTTCCGTGTTTGTATAGCCTCATCTAAACACTCGGAGGGTTGGGAGAATAATTCTCGCGAATTATGCAAAGTTATGCCGGAGACGTAGTCGAGGGTTTGCATAACTGTCTCGAATTCTCCCAACCCTCCGAGGGTTTAAACACAGAAAAAGTGCTCTAGCGCTTAAGTCGAAAAAGGGGGCTATCATCCAAGGCATCCAAAATGAAAACAAACAAAAACATTCATTCAGTAGGCATTTCAGGCAGTGAGGTGAATCTGCGTTGAAACGTTTCTTGTTTAAAGCCATCGCTGTTTCTTCACGGAAGTAAAAGCCGACCCAACATTTTCTCGTTCATCATGCTTCACAACGCAGGAAAATAAGCAGCTTAAGGGATACGTTAAAGTTGTCAAACGGTTTGATTCTCCCAGTCTGTTGTCTTGCGGCCACCAATGTATGAGAAACGCTTGCTGTACTTCTACAAACTACAAGATGTCATCCAAGAGGGAAGGCAAAGGAACTTGTGAACTGAACGACGAAAATATAGAATTTCTTGATCTGCAAGGAGTCACGTTTTTAAAAGGTAAACATAGAAGCCAATTGAATAATTCGGTTAGCGAAAATATGACTAAGGTTTCCGATGTGTGATGAGTCACAGGTATAGCTAGAATATCAAAAATAATGGCTTGCTCAAATGACGAAAAGTAAAGGTAAGGCTGCAGCGAAAAACGCGCGAATGATGAAGGTCAGCTCTGTATCTAATTTAATTAGCTTTCTAAATGTTTTTCTTCCCGTTTTAAATAATAAATGTTTTTAACGCTGGTGTTGTTGTATTTGGCTGATCTGCATGGTATAAACGAGCGAATTTCAGGATGTGTCTTGAAGTACCAGTACACAAAGGGAATAACTATTGTACTTCTTTGTTTACGACCCTTTGTTTAGCTGTTGCATATTGTGGGGTCAGTTTTGTATCGGTTCATAAGACATAACCGAATCTCATGTGGACTGTACGAAGTACCACAAATATTCTGTCAGTCCCCGGTCCCGTTTAAAAGTCCCCGGGTTAAAAAGGTATCTAAAACAAAACAAACCATTTTAAGCGTCTGGTTAGACCCCCCCCCCCCCCCCCCCCCCGCTTCCGCCTCTGGTATAAGCGCTCTACTAATTTTTCTCATTCGTAAATATAACAAATGTCACAGAACAAGTAGAACGTGGAAAAATAGATTTTTTTCCAATGGGCGTTATTTGTGTTTCGATGTGTAGTTCATGGCTCCTATCAGAGGCATACTCTATACAGAGCAAAGAAATACGTATTTTATATACTAGCTAACGCGACATGTTTCGTCAGCTCTTGTCGAAGCATTTCTGTTTACATCTTTTATACCTCACCCCCCGGATGTTAGCCTCCGTTTATAAGCCTACCCAAAACCCTTCATGAAGTTGTACAAGCACAGGGCTTATAACAGAAGAAAAAACTAACCAAAGGTTAAAATAATTAACTGGTAACTTCTCGAAACGGCAAGTCAGTAACGGTCTGTTTGATGTGAAAGCAAAAGCAATACCGACCCCTCTGCGTTATATATGCTCTTAGAGCCTAGGATAAAGTTTACAGAATACATGTACACATTATAAAACAACGGCTGCGTTGTTTCAATCCCGCGCATGCCCAACTGATTGCACCAAATGAAATCAGCCAATCGTGGCGTCGCATATTTATCAATATTATCACTGCATTTAACGTTCTTGTCTCCCTGCCTGCTTGCTTAGTGATATAATGGCTTAAGCCATTAACTGGCTAGCTGCTCATCATTTTGGGAAATGTTCAAATTAACAGCCGAGTTAAACAATGAATGTTTCCCAAACGAACATTTCTTTGTACTTAAGCTGGGAACCAAGCCGCTGATTTGAACAGCTGCGCTTGATTGAAATTCTAATTTGTCCAACTCATAACAAGTGTTCATGAAATGGATAATCTTGCTCACGTATCTGCCCGTCATCTGCCTTAATTCTTACCTCAACTCGTGCTCGTTTTTCTTAATCAGTAGGGTTTTTTTTTTCATTTGTATGCATCCAAGCTAAGTAAAGGTGGCTTTGTAAGTTTATTTCAACGACGGATTAAATACTTGCGTACATCCACAGGCTTAAAACTCAAAAAAGTTAGAATCGTCTTGATTACCACAATTAACACAGTATATATCGAGGCTGATGTTTTCGAAATTTTAGTAATATTATTAAGAATAAGCCCGAGACTGGGATTTGAAAAATAATATTACTTTGTAGGTTGAAACTTGTCACATAGTTCATTGAATCTGCTTTGTACTGCAGGTCATCAAGATGTTCGATCTTTCTTCAAATACTCTATGTTGCTGAGTAGCAGTTCGATGCCGGTTGCTGTGTAGTACAAGATGTTCACAACTTTTGATTCTGTGTATGAAACCCTAGTGTGTGACCATTCAAAAAGGAAGCTATTAAGCGTTACTTTTTTTCATTTACTATACTATTTTTAAAAAGAATATTGCTTTTCTGGCACAGGCTGAATATTGTTATTTTTCTGCCACTTTAAGGCTGAAAATATATTCATGTAAATATTTTCCGCACATTAGATCAAAGGAACACAAAGTAAACTAGGATATCTAAAAGATAGTAATGCTGCGCACACTGTTGATAAGGACATATTTTACGTAGTCATTGACAATCTATCTGCGCGTTCCAAGTCTTACATTATAACCTTTCTTTCTTAAAGTAGTGTCAAATTGTGATGTGTAACTTAAAACCTGTTCTTTTTTGTCAACTTAATGCATCATGACGAATCGATGGCGAGGCGTGACAAGACAAGGGATCGAGACAATAAACACATACACATACACACATGATACACACCTACCTCCCCCAAGTTTACCAGAAAATCGAGACGAAATTCGAAAGATGTTGAAATTCTAGGAGCTGAAATCTCACTTTCAAATTCGGTAGTAGTACGCAAGTCTAGAGTGTTAACAGTATCGAAAATGCGTTGATCGCTAGCCTGCGAACTATTTTTGGCTGTCGCCTGTCTACGCTGGCGGCACCAGTAGCAGCCGGAAATAGGTCTGCGTTCGCAGGCTAGTCGATCGCTGGATATGTGAAACTGCTAAAACTGTTTGGATGAAAAGGAATTGATCGTAGCATCCGTTTGTTTTAATTATTCTGCAAGTTTTAGTAACGACGATTTCTCTTCGAGCAAAACGAGCCGCTAAATATACGAATTTTACACTTAACGCGCATGCAATTATTCCTCGTTCTTTTATCCACTGCCGAGCCAAGCGAGCCGCTAAATATATTAACCAAACACTTAATGCGCATACAATTATTTCTCGTTCTTTCATCCACTGCCGCCTAGCCAATAGTCTCCTCCGCAGCCGTTATTAGGGTCGTCACGCAACGCTTCTCCCCCACTAACGGCTGCTTAAACCCGAACCCCATTTGTTTCCCTTTGTTTTGAGTTCACGTGAAAATTACAGAATGCACCAATCACGCGTTGCCTATTGTTAGCTCTGAAACCAATCACGTATCAGTAGTTTGTCAATGACGTCGGTTTCCCGCGTAAATTCATCTCCTCCTTCGCGAGATGTTGCCAGACATCCCAGAGATTTCCTATGGATCTAAGTCCAAAAAAATAGTCAAAAGTAGCTCTAGGTGCTTCATTTGTTCGTCAGCTTCCCTCAAGAATAACAAAATCTTCATTTTCGGAAAGAGTTCACTAACATTGCTGAAGTCATCCGATCCTCGCTATCAGTGGACGTGAGTCGCTTCTCAGAAAACGGCGAACTGTTCGTGTGTATAGCCAAATGGTACCAGCGTTTGATTAAATTTAATCGGGAATCGGATAACTTGATGGAGCTAAAGAAAATAAATCGAAGAAGTCTTCAAGGCAAGAGAAAATGGTTTTCTCTTTATTTTTATATTCCGTGACAGTGCAAGCCAAGAATTACATCCAGATGAGAATGCCGACAGAGGTGTCAAAAGTACATCAACCTCATCACCTCGAGGAAAAGCATCCAAATGCGATTTGCCGATACCACTTGTACTTCTTCTGTCATCCACGAAGATTCGGATGCGTTGGGAACACCAATTTCTGCTGACAGAACGCCGCTTGGTTCCTGCTTATCACCGATTCAAAGTCATCCCTTTGGTCTGGTCTTACGCGCTTTTTGAAATGCACAACTGAACGGAAGTTCTCCCCTTCCAATGTTGACACCGACGCCGGAAGGTTGGTGGTGTGATCAAACACAAGTGGAAGCGCTTGATAAATAAGAGATTTGCAAAGCCGGTAGGCAGGTTCACAAAAACATCTTACTTATTTGAAACTATTTTTTCAATTGCCAACTTCTGTTGATAATTTAAAGTGGGGATTTTGAACTTGGAAGACACCAAAATAAAGGCTTCTTCGAGCGACGTCACCATCAGTAGCCGATAGAACACGAGTTGTCATTGGACAATTAGTTTTGGCGCGACCGACTCAGGAATATGTGAGCGATGTTGTGATTGGCTAATACGCGGAAACAAATGGGGTTCGGGTTTAAGCAGCCGTTAGTGGGGGAGAAGCGTTGCGTGACGACCCTAATAACGGCTGCGGAGGAGACTACCTAGCCAAACGAGCTGCTAAATATATGAACTCAACAGTTAACGCCATACAAATTTTTCCACTGCCGAGCCAAACGAGCCGGCTCGTTGGTGAATGCTTAAAAGTGGCCCTGCATTCTGTAGTTGTTTAAAATAAGTTGTCACAATTAATCGTCCAAATTAACCCGGGCGTCCAGATTTGTACAAACTTTCTCGCACTGCATTAAAAGCAAAAGCAAGATTTGTGAAAGTCAATCATGATCTCCTGCACATCGTTTTACAGGTAAATCAGAGCAAAATTTCATTGGAATCCACGCGAAAAGACTGTAATGACATCCTCGTGTTGTTCGTGGCGCAGATCTCCAAATTGTCTGCAAAAAACAACAAGGACACATTATTACATATGACGCATAGCTGGTGATCGTGACGGGATGGTGACAAAAGCACATGGTGATCTTAACTGTCTGGACATGAATTGATACACATCAACCTCCTCTTTACCAAATCCAAATAAACGAAAGATGTGAGAGTAGATGTGAGAGTAGAAAGCTGACTTATAAATTCTGAACTGATACTCAGAATGATGTCTCTAGAATGGAATGTGACAGACTCCGGATGGGGACGCGTCCGTTGCGATGTGTGAAAAAGCTGAAGTTTTAGATTAAATTCATGTTTGGATAGAAACCATTCGATCGCAGCAGATATAAATTAGCGTGTTCTACGGTTCTCGTTTGTTTTAATTATTCTACAAGCCTAAGTTTCGGCCATTTCTCTTCATTAAGAATTTGACGAAGGGGCCGAGACCGCTACGAAATTGACGCACTAGGTTTTAAATTAAGAAGCGACAATTAATCGTCCAGATAATTCTGCATTAACGACAACAGCAAGGGTTGTGAAAGCCTAGCACCATCTCGCTCACATCGCTTTACAGCAGGTAAATCAAAGCAAACCATAACGAACCTTAAATTGCAATCCACGCGAAAAAGGACGACAGCACAACGGTGTCACAACCTCGCGTGTTGTTCGTGGCGCAATGCATTCTGGTAGAAGGCGCAATGCATTCTGGTAAAAAGGCGCAATGCATTCTGGTAAAAAGTGATAAATCCTGTTTATGTTGCTGCTCGCTCGATACGCTCGCTCCGCAGCAACTATGCTGACACAATGTCAGATTATCTGTCTTGTCATGACTTTGATTGCGTTGAGATAATTACAGGCAATAAGTAATGGTAATAGGACTGCGTGGAGTCCAATTCGGTCTGTAATCATACGAGTGATAACAAAATCGGACGACCGCGCAGCGGGAGTCGGATTTGTTTATCACGAGTATGGTTACAGACCAAATTGTATAACACGAAGTTTTACTACAAATTAATTCTAAAAATTACAAGTTCCGAGTCAAGAAGAATAGCCAAGTTGTGAAAGAAAGGGAAAATTTGCATTGAAATACTGACCAAGGAGAAGTAACTTGTTTCATGTCACTCTGAAATAGCAAAGCGCGCGAGTGACGTAATGACTCAGACAAGACTCAGACAAAGAAACAGGAATGGCGGACGATTTTCCTAAAACAGTTTCTAAAAGAGCCGGTGTTCTTAAAACACATTTTTTTAAACGAAAACTTCGCCTGGATCCCCTCTAGTTCTCTCAGAATACGCCGATGTTGTATGAGCCTCGTGGGGGGTATAATCATTTGCATTCTATTTTTACTCCCGCGCTTCGCTATTGAGATTGGCTGATTTAAACTACAACTTCCAATGTGATTGGTTGCTATAAAATACAACTTTGAATGTGATTGGCTCATTGAACTGTCCGATAACAACTTGGCAAGTGAATTAGTGGAAAATAAGATTTTTTTAAACCAATCACAATCGAGGAATTTGTGCTTTTTTATGATTAAGCATCACTAATTGCAGCACTTAATATAGGGCTAGTGCTAAAGTTGTTGTTTATAGGCTAGTCTTTCCGTTAATAGAAAGGAAGAATTTTCACGTACTAGTTAGAAAACATATAATGGTATAACATATAATGGTATCGTATTTACAAAATTTGCAACGAAAATTACTACTTTTTTCGAACTGTAAATTTCAAGTTTTAGGTTGCTAAGAAACACAAAGTAGCGCCTCTTATTATAAGATAGCATAATATTTAATTTAAGAAACCATGTCTATTTGCAAATTTGGAGCTATCGTAAATAAGTTAACTTTTAATTTCTGAAGGTTTTGTGAGGCAACGCACGGCCGGGAAACCACTTCCTTCAATTAACGACGGAAAATGGTGCGATATTTCAAGCGGCGTTTTGTGAGTATATATAATTCTATTTTTGTGGATTGATTAAAACGCAGTTTTGGGTGCGATTTTTGGAAAGGCAACGTTTTCGGGAAATACACAAAAAAAACTCGTATAAACTCGAGAAGCTTCAAGTTCCCTATGAATGAACAGTTACAAATCTTGTAGCAGCGTCTAAAATTAATCTAATTAAAATCATAAATTATTAACCTTAGTGTCCCCAAACAATCTATGATGATTTACTCTTTCGGCATTTATGTGTTGTGTTAAAGCTGAAATCTTTAAGTTGAAGAGGTTGAAACTTAGGGTTAAGCAAGAATCTCTTGTTTAAGATATTGCCGCGGGGGAAACAGCAGGCTCAGAATTTCCTGATTTCTATCAATTTTCTTTTTTACAAAATGAATATTTCCAGTTTTCTACTGAGCGGGAACATTTGAGTACTGGTAATTTTTCAAATTTATGACAATATTTCTTCATTTTTCATACAGATCGCTTTGTTTGTTGTTGGGGTGACATTATTCGCTGTGATCTTTCTGCATTTCCACGTTCAGCTAAAGCCTCCACTACTGCAAGGGTGTGTAGGTGAGATTCTCTGTGTTTGTGGCTCATTGCTGGTAATCTATTTTTAGAAGAGCGGTGTTGCTATAAATTGCGTTTTACGACTGACCAAATAGGTCTCTCCACAGATCTTCCACGTCTCTTAAGAAATTCAAAGACGGGAGCAAAATAACGCCGCGGGGAATTAAACGTCTCTTTTTGGGTCCGCGCTTGTTCTCGAAGGGTACGGGCTGTAGATGTAGTCGAGAGAAGCAGACCCTATACAGTTCACAGGGTTGTAATTTATAGCTTGATGGCGCTTCTGTCTCAAGACTCTTTAAATCTAAAATTGGCATTGTGAGACTTCGTTCTGCAGAACAGGACAGACATTCTACTTGTTGGAAAGAATCATTGACTCTTTGGGTGAAAATGAATTTAAACCACGCAAAGATGGAAAGAAATACGCGGCAACTATAACTAAGGAAAAAAATGCACCATTATAAATGGATACAACGACCAAATTTATTTGTATAAACTTGTGGGTAATTTAAACAATGCAACGTGGCCCTGTGCGAACATCTGGAATACTCGAACAAAATATATCGTGACAGTAAAAGGTACGAGTTACAATACACATTTCCCTGTGAAAAGAGTGTCTGTTAGTGTAAGTAAACATAATGTCACAATCTGCTACTCATGTGCAAACGTTTTGAATTTAACATCTCAATAAAAGTTTCCTTTCTCTTTCGCACTCGTTTTCAAATGAGCGATCGGAGCGAACTTCTAGTTGTGTCGGCCTTTCTACTCTAAACCGAGCAACAGAGATGTATTTGTTTGTTTGTTTTAAGAATGAGGCTATAATTCAGCAGCTTTCTATGTGCTATAACCCTGTACTCAGCATGAATTCTTCATTTAAAGTCTGTTGTCTTTGACTCGCGTTGACAGGGGTGAGAGTTCCCTTCAATCATGAAGTGCTTTCGAGTAGCGTACACTGGAAGTAAAGAGAGGGTTATTCCACCACAAAGACGTTTTCTGAGTTCCAAATAAATCTAATGGTTGATTTTATTTGTTGCTGAATAGCAACGCGAAGAAAACGTTCCCTCTACCCGTGTGCATGATAGCTTATGATCTTGTAGCAAGTGCCGGCAAATGGCTCGAATCCGAGACATTTCTTCACAAACACGATAAATTTCAGATACAAGTTTGACTTTGGGAAAAAAGTTAAAATTAAACTAAAGGGGAAAACGGTATTTTAGATAAGATGAAAGAGGAAAACGAAACTGATTCATGCCAAATTTTTCAATATATACCATAATTCAAAACATACTGTTTGCGGAGCAGTGCCAGAAATTAGAAGCTACATGATAACGTCAATTCATCTGTATCAATTTCTAGAAAAATCTTTGAAATGTCATAACCCTCTTGGCATAGTAAACGGTACAATCGCTGAAAGACCAATTTCAATCTCTTCACAATGCGATGGCGATAATGTCGCACATCATGGCAAACTTCACTTTACGACAATTGTAACCGAAGCACGAGCTTGGGTAGCTGCTACAACAGATGCGGAACAATGGCTTCAAGTTGATCTAGGCACCGAGTACAGTATTGCTCGAGTTACGCGTGTAAAAACCCAAGGACGAAGAGGTGTCTATAGCCAGTGGGTAACTAAATACAAACTGCAGTTCGGCCATGACGGAGGAAAGACTGTCCAGTACTACAGAGATCAAGGACAGACTACAGACAAGGTGAAGTACAAACATAGCTATTACTATTTCTCATGCGATCATTAACCAAATGCGAGAATCGTACTGAGAGATGATTATCGGCCTTTAGTATCACCCAACTAGTGGACTAATGTAAATCCTGCATTTTAATTGGCTACGCTACTCGAGGACTATAAGCAATAGTCCTCGAGCGCCATCGAGCGTGACGCTTTCTTTTCTTTTAGTCCCGAAATATATATTTCTTCAACTTACATTTGCTAACTTTCTTATTGCCGTTTCTGTCCGACTAGTTGGGTGATACTAATACAATTAGACCCTTGGCCCTCAAGGGCCACAGGTCAATAGCCCATTCGGCTTAGCCTCCTGGGCTATTGACCCGTAGCCCTTTCGGACTACGGGTCTAATTGTTAAATAGCCTTCAGAACTGACAGCGAAGTCGATCTGACTGCCGATATTATCTCGGTACGATCAAAACAGTGTTGGTTATTTAAATAAGAGATTTTTTACGCTTTCTTGTGATAAAGTTAAAGCTGTAGAAACGTATTCCTGTTTAGCACTTAACATATTGGACTGGCAATAAAACATTCTGATTGGTTAGTTTTCTTTATATGCTCTCTCAGCTGTCTTATAAATGACGGTAAAACAAAAAACGAAGCAGTACAAAGTTGACCAACTTTACTTACGGTATTGATATTGAGCGTTTTTCAATAGACTGCTTTCAATGTGTTAAAATTCAGCAAATTGAATAAGCATGTTTAGGTGTCCCCAAGGACTCTCTATCAAGTTGTTCAAAAGGTGGACAACGCTATCTACCGGATAAATCGCTATCCAGTGGATAAGTGGTAGCAAAACAAACCACGCTATTAAAAGCATAATAGATTAAGAAAAATATGAAAATCTATAACAATTTATCATAAAGGATTTCAATTCACTATCATTACAATGTTCTGTTCGTTTTAAATCACGAGGCAATTCAAACTTATGTGCAAACTGTAGGTTTTTAGTAATTAGATGCGACGCAACTAATCATTTTCCATCTCACTGATCAAGGAGTTCGCTGGAAACAGAGACGCTGACACTGTTGTGTCACATGACCTAAATCCACCAATCATCACACGGTACATTCGTTTTCGACCAATCACTTGGTACGGCTGGATAGCAATGAGAGTGGAACTCTATGGATGTGTAGAAGGTACTGAAAGGGCTTTCCGTCAATGAATGAATGAATGAATTAATGAATCAATCAATCAATCGGTTAGTCACTCACTCACTCAATCAATTAATCAATCAATTAATCAGTCAATCAGTAAGTCAGTCAGTCATTTAGTCAATCAATCAACCAATCAATCAAGTATCTGGTGAATCACTCATGTTTAATTTATTGCCGGTTTTCATGCGGGGACATTATCATTTTCCAAAAAAAAGAAATTACCCATCCTTCTGAAGTTTTAGTTTCATCAGATATTAGACCCTCTAATAAGTTGGCGTTTTGCAACGTTAAGGCCCTACAGGGTTCCTCATTTTGTAACAGACCTCGAAATAAGAAGAATTCTGGAAGGACATGCGGAATTCACAGAAAGGTACGGCCGAGGACAGAGCAGTGGATTTAATTTGTAATGGTAATAGGACTGAGTGGAGTACAAATTTGAAATTACGAGCACGATTACTCCATGAATTGTACGACACGAAATCCTATTACCAATTAACTATATCAATAACAAAATGCATGAAACTCTGTTAAGGAATATTTATTGCAAGAACAACATTTTTATCACCTCAACTCACAATTTGACTTTCTAAAGCAAAAACATCGTTTGCAACTTTGTGTTACTCATAACGACATCCGATGACCCGGAACCGGAAATCAATTGTGCTGAACAGGTTGTCAAATTCTAAAGAAAACATATCTGAATAAATGTTATTGAAACAGCTAACTTCGTCCATCTATGTTCTCTAGCTGGAGCTGGGAAACCTGCTCAATTTTTTTTGCTGGTTTTGATTGGCTAGCATTTGCTAGGTAGTAAAATTTCATTGGTTACCTAGGTTTGGAGCTTTGACCTGTCCGATTACAGACTGTTAGTAATCGGACAGGTCAAATCGGACAGTTTTGAAGTTGCAACAGCCAAATTAAGCCATAAATGAGGGCTTTAAAGAACCAATCAGATATAAGCATTTCGTTATTGACACAATTAACTTAGAAATAGTAACATATAATATTATTTACCTGTTACCTGTTGCCATGTTTTCGAAGCACAGTCAGACTTCCAGTAAGTGCCCTGCTGCGATCATTGCAGTAACTAAATGGTTTTAACCCATAAAAATATTCCAGCGTCAGTCCAGGTGGGGACGGTTCTGAAAAGGATTGTTGTTTGTGACTGTCATTTCGCAGAGTAAAAGTTATAATTATGAAATAACGCCATCAATAAAAGAGCACATCACTGTAAACTTGAAAAGAATTCATTTTGTCTTAGGTGGAGTGAATTTCGAATGAAGGTGCGTCAGAAACACATTGACGACTTTGGTTTGTTGCACTTCTCCGGTACGGTGCTAGACAAGTACCACGAGACAAATCACTACGAATCTCCAACTCAAGTGTGTTTAAATGGTCAGTTCTTCAGCCAGTATTTCATGAACTACATCAACATGATGTACAACGCGATTTCACGCGACCGCACGACCAAACCTTTGCTGTCGTTCATGCACTTCAACACCGGACACGAGCATACTGGTAAACGGATAGTTAACATGGATGCTAATATGGCCACGTTTCTGATCAACATGGCTGCCCTTCCCGATACTCTTACAATTATATTTTCCGACCATGGTAACTAAAATACTCAATACAGCTTCAGCTCCGAGGAAGGAAGGAGAGAAGTATTCGACCCAGTCTTCTTCTTGATCGTCCCTGACGGCGTCGCTGAAAGACTGGGCCGACAGCGGATGTCTGCATTGGCCGCAAATCAAAAACGTCTTTTCACATTGCTTGATGTTCACAGAGCTCTGATGAGTTTGAACGACGCCGAGAAAATGAAGTCCCAGAATTCTTTGGTTACAGGCATTTTTGCAGTTTTACCGGCAAACCGCACATGCACAGATTTGAATCTCATGCCACTGACTAGGTGCAAGTGTGAAGGTTTCGACGATTACAATCCAGCTAAAGACAACTCGGATAGTCACAAGTGGCTGGCAGAATTTGCACTTGGAACTTTAAACGATGCTATACAGAAACAACATATGGGAGGTAAATAACTAATTACATTTTTCGTCCCCTTACTTGTCACGTGACGTATGGGAGGCGCGGTGAACTCATTGGGGACCTTAAGCAAACCACGACGGCAACGGCAACGAGAACGCCACAAAACAAAAGGTTTAATGAGCAGAACAATAGCTGTGCACGTGCGTTATAATTCTTGGTACATTTCTTAGCCGTCCTCTGTAAAACGACAACGTGAAATGACCAAGTTCTTGGTATTGTGGAGAACGTGAGCGATGGCGGCTTATTTTTCGTATTTTCTTTTGGAATTGTACGCTGGCATTGCATATTAAGCTTGAGCAAGTTCTGAGACCGATAGACGTACTGAACAGACCTTGGCATGTGCGAAATTCGACGGTAAAATATAAATTCATTTTTTTTCTAGGCGCCGTCCTTGGCGTGGCCGTCGTCGTTGCTTAAGGTCCCTAATGTTAGTACGCCCGACTCCGAATTGAGTGGTCTGGGCTCGACCCCACACCGGGGACATTGTGTTGTGTTCATTTTGTCATTGTATTCTATTCATTTTTCGCAGCATGCTGCTAGTAATTTACAAGACTTTACCGTCAAGTTTTAAACATTATAATTAAACCGGCTTACAATTCACGTTACTCTACATCATTTATAATAAAAAAATAGTTTGACTTCATTGTACACACACACACCCACGCAACAATACAACATGCGACTGACCCTTTTCAGATCTAAAAAGCAGAGATAATATAAAACTTAGCAGTATCTATGGTGACAAAGCTGTTTCTGAGCTCTTTATAAATAGTTTTTGACACAGCTTTATTGATCAAGGTGTTTTGCCCGTTTAAACGTAAAACGATTTACTCCTGCAAATTAAAAGCCTTTTTAACGGAGTTGTGTTTGTTGGTAAGACCCTTTACTCTCACAGTACCTCTCTCCACCAAGGTGTTCAAATGGGTACCGGCGAATTTGATGCTGGGGGTAATAATAATTTACTTACTTCTATTGCCCGTGTTCCATAGTAAGATGCTCACACGCTCATCACAAAAGGGAAAAGCAATTTACAATTTAAAATGGTGAAACTTAATTACAATACGCTTATTAAATCAATGTAGGAAGATAAATAACAATAATGGCTAGCAACAGGAGCCCATCACTAGGAGCCAGCAACTACCCCATATTCCTGTCACGGCGTTTTCACAGACCTGTCTATTTTTAGCTTGAATTTACCGCGAATTCAGACTCCCAAAGGGACAACAGTGACAAATCATAAGCACGGACTTGATTCTTTAATTGACGTCGGCATTTTCACTGGAAGATTAAAAGGAAAAGCCGCCATTGTTTCCCTTACCGATGCGCGCTAATGTAGAACGGAACTGACCTATTTTGCGGGAAACGAAGTCTAAAAATAGACCGGTCTGTAAAAATGCCGTGACATAGGCTTAGTATTGGAGTTGCAAGCTCCTAGTGATGGGCTCCTGCTAGCAACAATTGCCACGTGACGCGGCACTCGCTACCTTACAGGCAACTCGAAGTTAGTTTTCTCCAGTTATCTTACTTAAGTTAAAGTCCGCATTGAGCGGTGCATTTTTCTAGGGACCTCTTTTAAGGGAGAGGGGTGTTCAATTATTGCTTAATCCGCACGTGTCCGTCAGTCAGGTACACTCCCCTTTTGTACCCATTTTAAACAATGGAAACGTTGCCTTAATTTTCACCTATTTTTTTCCTATTAGATGGGGGAAACTCAACTAAAAAATATGGGTATGGTAACTGTCAACGCTTAATAGGAAAATCGTTTACAAATATTGTACAACGCTCCCAAGGAGACTACATAATGACGACAATGACCCTACACGTGATTCCTCCAGTCGGATATAACGAGGACGAAGTGTTCAAAGTCTCCCTTAAACAGTACGCTCAAGATAAAGACAAAGTTGAGCTGACAAGCTACGTACGGCAGTCAAAATACAGCAAGTTTAAGTCGTGCGCTGATGATTCAGTTGATGTCAAGTTGTGCGCATGCGCTAGAGAAGGATCCGCAAGTGCTACGAAGAGTAGTGAGACGACTGCAAATGGCGTTCCACGTAAAATGTTCGGCTCGGATACAATTATGAAAGATTTGGACTCAGGCTGCCTCTTATTCTTGAGAAGGAATTATGCAAAAGTTGGGCTTGCGTTAGAAGTAACAAATGTCTGCAGCGATCGCACTTACAAGTTTGAATTATCCAGTTTGCCGGGCGATAGAGTTTATTCTAATACGCTGCCCATTAAACTCGAGTTAGCCCCAAAGACCTTTTATTTTTTAACATCACTGAACAGGTATAGCGCTAAAGACAGTTTCCCTTTGAATTTTGAAGCAAGCGTAGAAGTGAAGGAAGAACATTTACAGGAATTCACAGATTTAGGAAAAATCAAAGTTTCGTGAGAGTAAGTTTAACATAAAAATAAAACGAGATAACAAGATTTTCAAGATTTTCAATCTCCAAGAGGTAAACCATATTTAAATAGCGACCTAGCAAAAGAAACAAATCCGCCGTTTTTACTTATACCAGCCATTTTTTTCTGATATATGCTCGATTGCTTCGGGAAAAAATATCCAATAGGAAGATCCCTAGATAAGGTTGGATGTGTTTACTTCAACAAAATGGGCCTATTTAACAATTTTTTTTTCAACTTCGCATAACCCTTTCAGTTAGGTCTAGCTCCACAGAACGTAACTGAATTATGGGTTATGCACAACCGTAGTGGTAGAAAAATTCGGTTGCAAGATGGGATATATTTTGCTGCAATGAAAGCAAGAACTATAGTGAAAAGACCAGCTTTAAAGGAGAACTGAAGGCAAAAATTGATATTTTTTGTAACACTTTTTTTAGAAAGTCTAACATCAATAAGGTCCAGTTTGGATAGTTATTCCTGTCCGTTTATTGGTTTTCGCGAGAAATTTAGCTTTGAAACTGTGTTTTTCCCGCTTTTTGGGCCTTTTCATTGCGGGCCCGTAATGCGTGTCAGCGGTATGCTATGACGTATGATATGGGGAACACTGATTTCGTAAGCAAGAAGAAAACAGGCGGTGTCAGCTGAAACTTGTCGTTCTGTTACGGATTTCCTTCGTTATTTCCAACATCACTCAAAATCCCTAAAATCCTGCCTCTGTTCCTCAAGTATCTCACACATGTTCCCCATATCATACGTCATAGACTCCTAACGTGACCGCTGACACACCTATTCTGAGCCGCAATGCCAATAGCCTAAAACCACAGTAAAAACTTATATTTCAAGTTAAAATAAGGCCCAAATGGCAAAAAAAAGTGTCAAACATCAATATACTGGGTCTAAACTATAAGAAAAAAAACTTGATTTTTGCCTTCAGTTCCCCTTTAAGTAGAAAGAACTGAAATTCAGGAAAACCGGCCTTCGTTCTAAAAAATGGTTGCCGTTGCAACTTCAAGAATTACGGACAAAGGTTTATATTCGCGTCAAAACATTGATTCAGGAATGATTGAGCCTACAGTGAAGTGTATCTTAAAGTTTTCTAAGAATAGCCTGCGAGAACCCTCTTTGCGTGACAAGAAAGCTAATAAGGAGAGGAAAGAGGAAGAACAATATTCTTCCTTTTTTATCTTTCCACTTTCTTTCCCCGCGAAGAGCCTGCGCGCAGGCTGCTCTAAGGAAAACGTCATGATTTCTTGACGGCGTGGGAGGTAAGGAAGGAGGGGCAGGGAACTCCCCAACTCACAACAACTTTATTTTCATTATGGTGGTTTATTTGTACAAGTGCATGAGGCCATATTAGGCCAGCAACATACAACTCACTAGTTAGATTTAAGTCACCATGTCAAATCGAGAATCGTGCTGAAATAAATTAGCTTAATTTATTTAGTGAGCTTGAAAATAACTTTATTTACATAGCGCCATTCCTTCCACGTTCATGGCGCTTCACAAAGAAATGTGTAAAACTATCCAATCAGTAATAACATCTATATTAAGGTGGCTCACTAGTCAAAAAGGGACAAAAACGTTTGCTTACATATGGTAAAGAAAGGTCAATTGCTAGCTAGGAGATTAAGGGACGTATAAACTGAAAACTGTAAAGCTTATGAGATTATTGGACTTGAAGCCAATAAAAGCCAATCAAATCAGGAGAAATGCTGACACTTGCCAATCCTAGATACACTGACCCATGCGGCTGCCTTCTGGACATACTGAGCGGTAGCCAGAGGCGATTCACCTTTGCTGCGAGTTTGACATTGTGAAGGAGTCGCTGCCACCAACCATAAGGTTTTTTCAAAGTTTTAAAATATGACTTACCGCAAATTTCAAGTAGGTTGACTTTTTGACATAATTCTGTATTTTTTCCAGTTTTGTCAATCCAGTTGCAAAAATTCACGAATTTAAACATTTTATAAGCATTCTGGCTTGACTTTGTATTAATTTACGTTACTTTTCTGACTTTTTAAGAAAAAAGTAAAATTCAAGATGGCGGATGTAAGACGGCGGGACAAATGACGTCATTTGACGCCATATGATGTCGTAACCAACAAAAATGCCATCATTTTGTAGAGCAAGTTCAGAGCTATCTAGTCATTGTAAATGATTTATTTCGCTGTGCCTTAATTTTCAGATTGTAATATGTAACTTGTTCTGTCTACTCGTGAGAAAAATCATTGGTTTATAGTACAAATTGTCATCGACAGGAAAATAACGAAAGCAGCATATAAGAAATGTTGTTATCATTTCTACTGGCAAACTATCTCCCTAAACTAGCCTTTTTTAGGAGCTAGTAGTTTTATTACATCAGTACTATTTACAGGTAGAAAATATGGCAACAACTTTTGCGAGGAATTTGTAAAAAGTTGCCATTTTAAAGCCACGAAAGAGGCTGGCAACAGTTTCCAGCATTTTTCTAACAGCTATACTTTAAATGATGAATAGTAGGACTGTTTAACAAGTGATGCTACAATAATGTTATCAAAAACTGCCCAATCATTGGTGAACACGTTGCTGTCAC
>CAXHUQ010001245.1:123192-129629 GCA_964020085.1 Micromussa lordhowensis
TTAGATAAAAAATTGTTTACCTTGATAGATCGAGATTGTTACGAGATTGTGAAGTTACAGTCCTCCGACGGAAGAAAATAAAGATTGTGAAGCCCACAGACGTGTGGATTTCTTACAAACTATACTAGGATAGGGCTTTTAATATATGTGAAGCTTAGTTTGGGAAATTGATCAAGCACTAGTCAAAAATTTATTCAAAATCGTTCACAAAATATACAAAATCACGCCAGTTTAGTTCGAACACGTCAGCATTACCAAGCTATGAATAACATAAACTTGTTCACCTACTTCGGTTTGTTTTATCCTGAGTCTTGCAAACTGATTCTTTTCCTACATATTTTCAACGGCGTTCTCACTCGATCTCACGGTCAGAACTGATGTCCGAATTTGAAAAAAAAACTATTCCTGCCAAGTCCCAGATATGTATTATTGTATTTTCTTTGTTTTAATTTTTAGCCAGAAACCCTGGCAATTGAGTAGAATTTTATCCCTTTCCTAAGAAAGCAGGCCCTGAATTGTAACTGGCATCTAGATATTTTTTTCGGTAATAACACGCACCCCTCCCCTTCTCTGAGTGCAAAAACTTTTTCTGGACAATATGTACAAACGTAAGAACATTTTTATAGGAAATTGCTGATATTGAGCGATTTTAGGGATTCAAATTCACCAGACGGATGCATACAGGTTCGTGGAACACCATTGAAATGGCAGGGTAGGAATGTTGTTTGACATTCGAAACATGATAACCGAGTTAAGATGAACATGTTTATGTTGCTTTATGCTTAATGTTGCTGACATTGCTGTGATATTAATATTTCGAATTAAAATGATTTAACTATAAACACAGTGGTGGTACTTTTGGTGACGCGTTTGACTGTTGGCGTGATTTTGATTTTTTTTGTGTATGATTTGAATACTTTTTTGACGAGTGCCTAATCATTTGCCCAAACTGAACTTTACATATTTTTAGGACGGTGCCTACTAAATACAAACTAGGTTTTTGCGCCAGATATGGACCACGCGGAAAAAGTAGTTCTGGGGGTTGCCATGCATTTTTTCGAGATAGTTAGCCTTCAATCTCAACAAAAATGGTGCAATCATTTTTTTTCTGAAAAAGAAAGAAAGGATGTTTCTTCACAAATTTCCTTAGAACTCGCCTTAACATACAGAAAAGCAAGCAATTTATAAAGATCTTAAAATTAATTGGTAAAAGGTAAGGTAAACCATTTTTGGTATGTATTTAATAAAAAAATCGTAGCAACAGCGCTTTTAGAAATATTTTTGCACTGGAAGCCGTTAACAGTTAGTGGTTAGCGATACGCTGCTTTTCTGATTTTCCTGGTTTTAGTACAGGTTCATTAAACTTAATTAGGTTACAGTAGCAAAATTTTGCTTTCATTTTAGTATCTTTTGGAATTCAGGGACATGGCAAATTGTCAAAATGACTATTTTTTTCACCGTGTGACTAACTCAACGTTGGATAACACTCTGGTTTTGTCTTGTTTACCACCAAATAATTAGCTTAATGCAATATTCTTGAAATTGTGCTTTTTAGACAAGGAGTAGTTCTGCAATTCATTGGTTGTATTCTAACTTTTCTTCGCCAATAGTTGCGACTTGCGAATCGAATGAAAATGGTCGATTTTCTGCCCAATTACAACTCGTTAGATTGATGTCTGGACGTGAAATCGATGTCGTTTGAGATGTCGTTTTTCTCGGAGATACCAAGATAATTGAAGAAAAAAACTACATAGCGCCTTTACTTTTACTAAGGCCTACTCTATATGCAGAAGTAGGGCACACTCTATTTTGGAAGCCTTGCCGAACTATTTTTTTTCTTTTTGTGGACATTTTCTCTCAATACAGGTTTCACTGCAATTAATTAAAAACAACAGTTTGTTTCTAACCATCGGTTTTCATAATGGTGATCGTAATGTGTTTGATACCAACAATTTCGTTCTTGCCGCTTTTATAAACCTCCAGAGTAAGACCATGGCTGGCCATCAGTTGTCGCTTGTACTCTGAGGCTGTCTTCAGGAAGCCTCCGCCATGCGGAGTAAAACACGATCCCCATGGCTGATCCAGCTTGAGGGTGAAGACAAACTGATCAGGGAAAAAGCTTGCACTTGAAATAGGACATAACACACCAAACCTATGTATAGCTGTAAGACTTTCTCCAGTCGAGCTCCCCTCTGCTCCATAGCAAGGAGACAACAAAGGGTAATATAACATGTCTGTCGTTTCAATTCCGATGAAGTTGGTTCCGTCCGACACACCATATTTAATGTCACTATCTGCTGTCTGTCCAATACTGACGTCATTAGCCACTGTCATCTCAACGGTCAACGGAGTTCCATCTTCCAAGACACCAGCGTCTACCAAAGGAACTTTTAAAAGGGCTGCATTCATTATTGAGCCTCCGCTGAATGTTATCTGGTCAGTGGTGATGCTATGATTACTATTGATGTAACACGCATGCGTCTCGAGCCACGAAGGGGTCATAACGTACTCTTTAAATGACACCTGCCAATCACAAATTAAAGTTGTTCTCGCGTTTTTCATTCTATTCATTATCAAGGTGATTCTAAGAAGAAAGAAAATTTGAATGTTTAAAATCTCCTTTGTTTGGTTGATTACTTGATAATAGAAACTTAATGGGACACAAACCTTGACAGGGTAATCACTGTAGGCGTGGTCCTTTTTCAGCACATAATCCCAGGGCTGTGTATACCGATCAGCATCGTTCAGCTCACAAAGCAAGTTTCCAACAAAGTGGAAATTGATGCTCTTGCAGCGTTGATCCTTGGCGCACTTGACGTAGCACACGCCAATATTGTTCACATTTTCTGACGAAATCACATGACTTTTGAGATAACGTCCCCATACCGAGTGTGTGGATGAATTGCATTGCTGGCTGGATTGGGCGACAGCAAATACAAGAGACGGCATAAGTAGTGATGGCCAAAACATATCTGAAATAATAGTAATAAAAAAAGGTCGGTGTGACGGTTGACCATGAAACTTGCATACTATGGCAATGGCCGAGGTGAACAAATAAGCTGTTAAGACACTCGTTGCGAACAAAACTGCACCAACTTTGTTCATAAAAAGGCAGGCTCAGATTGAGTTGTTACCAGTGTGCTTAACCTATGCGACTGACGAAAGTTTTTTTCCCCGAAACTTTAAGCACTTTTTGTAAAACTTAATCGACTTCAACTCAAATACAACGTTTATCTGTAGTTCAATGTTGATACAAATTGCACGGAAATTTGGAGCTCTTTCATTTGCCTTTTGACATCAAGAATTGGTATGACACACGGACTTTTTATTTATTGTGGCCAGTTTTGCCTTGTTTTCCTGGTTGTTCGCGCAGTACTGCGCTTTCGGAAGAATTCAGGTGTAACGATTACGCACTTGAGTTTTCGAAGCGACCTTGTTTCGTCGTACGGGAATTCCAATAAGAACGCGCAGAGTGCCGTATTGATTTTTCTCTTGAATTCGATCGTAAGCAACCGTTGTACATTGAGGTAACTCTTAAAGAACGAAATAAAACAAATGTGAAATTTGCTATCAACACTTTTTTTTAATTATTAGCTATGAATTATTATTCCTCTACCAACGACCTTTCCGACCGATTGTCACAGTTTTATACACTAAAAAGTTTAACTTTAAATGTTGCTGACAGGCAATTTATGTAAGTGAAATTAAGTAAAATTAAATGAACGTATACGTACCTTTGGTCTTCAAACCTCGACCGACGAAACTCTGTTCAGAGATCTGGCTTATTAAAAAGCGTTTATATACTGCAGTCTAAAACTTTAATAATAAATTGAATTGGGTCAAACTCAATTAAATATTAAAACTAACTGTAGAGAGCATTTGTACTTTTCATATTGTGTTTAAGTTGAATGTTTTGTATTGCTTTAGTTACCAAATGTTTCAACATAAAGCACAACGCGAGCTTTTTTGTTGAATTTCCAGTGAAAACATTATAGACCGACTAGCTAATTTATTTTGCTTTTCCAGCTTTATGAAAGCGGTGGCTTTCGATGAAAGCAAGTTGTAAGGACAATACATTAAAAGCTCAGCGTGTCAATGAATTTATAAAGGAATGCTATAAAGGCTTGTTTTAAAATTAATGGCTGGTTATCAGTGAATGTGGTGTCATAGTTATTTGCCTTTTATTTCATATGAATATCACCTCTCTATTGGAATTATCACTAAAATAGAATAGATAGATATATATATTTATTTTTAATCTTTCTCTGCGAGGATGGCTTGAATAAAAAGAGGATTTAACAGCACGATCACCTGGAATTCTCACTAATTTTAATATATATATATATATATATATTAAATGTATAATATATATATATATATATTATATATATATATATATATATATATATATATATATATCTCACTGGATTCGTAAAAACGTGCCCGCAGAATTTTAACCCCTCCACTCATGTAACCTGTGATTTTATTTGTTTATTTAGTCTTTTGACTTTGCTTATGGAAGCGCCTTGTAAAGCTCATCTAGCATGAAATGTAAAAAACTTCTTGCGGCATGTTTCATTAATTTTTCTATGATTTATTATTTATGGCTACCCCCCCCCCCCCCCCAACCTCTCCCCTGCTCCCCTTTTCAATTGGTGTTAAGTTTAGCCCAGGCTACACTCGTCTGAATTTTAGTTCGCCCGGTGACTCCGACAGGAGCCGAGCGATTAGCGTTTTATAACTGCTGTCTAAAGGAAGTTCGCCCGAGGACATCATTAAGTCCAATGAAGGTGCAAGTCCCACGATTTGCTAGCAAGCGTCGTCCGTTATCGTACATTAAACGGCTCTGAGATGTGTATACGGGTCGACATTTTTAGTCCCGTAATAGTGAGCCGTTTGCAGTGTGGTGATAACGTTGTGCTTGCTTTAGACAGCAAAAAGCTTTAGCCACATCAGTTTAGGGCTTAGGCGTGCAATGGAGTAGACATTTCTAGCTGCTGTTGGCGTTTTTTGGCCTGAACGTTGATGTGGTTAAAGACTTGAAAAAAATCTGTTGTACTGTTGAAAGGCTGCTTTCCCGCTCGGTGAAATTCAAATACATCCGGGATATTGTTATTTGCGAGCAAAACATGGCTGCGAGCGGAGTCAACAACATCAGGTCAAGCGCCGATCCGACCGTGAGTAGCATTTCCTTGTTCAGTTTATGAATTTTAGGCGCTCTCGGCTTAGCTAACTATCAGAACTGCCTGTGATTCGCCAGCGCGGAAGCAATTTATCTGTGTGGTTTCCGGTCGATAATTGACGTACTGACAACATGTGGAGTGTTTATGGCCTAGTTTGTTTGAAGTTCGATCGATTGTCAGTGTAGGAAGCTCGTTTTCCAGTCCATTTAGGGTGATGCAGGCCTTCAGAAAGCTATAGATTAACTCTCGGCCGCGGTTTTGATACGTGAACTTTTATGTTGATCTGGACTCGAATTTCATGTTGAAATGCGCTCTTAATTAAATTGTACAATTCATGATTCGATGAAACGACCGTGAATTTAGTCTTCCCGGCCTCAAAAGGTGTAAATGAGAGTTATTTCCTTTTATTTCAGCCACGATAAGTCTTGTGAAAAGCTAGCTCTAGGACAGAATTCCATCGAGATTAATGGCGACAAGTGAAATTCTGCGGGCACGTTTTTGCGAATCCAGTCAGATATATATATATATATATATATATATATATATATATTCTTTTGCGGTGAATGGATTTCAAAGAGCGCTCAACTCTAGGAGGGGCAATGTATACTAATTGAAACCAGTTCAGGACTTCAGGAGTGATTCATCGTTTTATTGCTACAGTCCTGTTTCGTATGGTCAAAGATTGACCACACTCATCAGGCAACATCAACGAATGACCGGTAAATTTAAATGCTGGCGGTTAAATAAAAACACGTGGTTGCTATGGTGCTTACTATTGCGTTACGTTTTACAAAAGTTTTTAAGTACGTATTTGTTCCTGTGGGGGCACGAGGTCGCTAATTCATTACGTTTGTTGAGGGTACATAGATCTTTCCTGCAGATTATAACAAATTTCTCATAAAGACACAAATTACATTTCTTGGTAATATTGTTGTAAGGATGGCATTTTCTGATGACTTTCCACTTTATGTTGAAGGGTATTTTGGCATCTTTCAGTTTCCATACATGTTTTGACAGTTCAGTGGCGTTTCTTTTGTTGGAGTGTCGGAAGGATGTTTTATGGTTTCTGTAACGTTCTTTGAAGTTTGTTGCAAGTCCTACGTATGATTCTGTTGTTGTGTCGGTTGTTATGGTTGCTTGGTAGACTACGTTCGTTTCGAGGCATTTTCCTTCAAGGGGGCATTCGTCTTTTGCTCGGCAGTTACATTGCTTGTTAGATTGCTGCGTTGGGGTTGGGGTGTAACATGAGAGGAG
>CAXHUQ010001246.1:0-13000 GCA_964020085.1 Micromussa lordhowensis
GTAATGAGTTCCAAATCCTGGCGGCAATGAAAGAAAAAGACTTGTGACGCCATTCCAAATTACATCTAGGCATCTCCAAAATTGTTCCAGACCCCCTTAGATTATAGGAGCATAACTTAATTTTAAAGAGATTTTGAATATAGCTTGGAGCCTGATTATGTATACATTTATACACAACGACTAAGGCCTGAAATTCTCTACGCTGTTTTAACGACCTAATGCCTACAGTCTTCAAAAGGAACTCATAAGGGGTTTGCCTGCCGAAACCTAAAATCGATCTTAGAATGTAATAGTTCGTGACATCTAGTTTATTAACCTGGGTTTTACCCACACCAAGCAATAAGGGCGCACAATACTCTAAATGCGGTAAAATAAACGCTTTATATAGGCGGCCCATAACATCCATCGGTATGAATTTGCGTATTCTTCGCAAGGCAGTTGCATTCTTGCATTCTTGTATTCTTCGCAAGGCAGTTGCTTTAACAGGGTTAACCTGTCCTTTACCGCGCACACCTGCAATGTTTTTACCCTCCAGCTCACTGGGATCAAACAACCTTTTTAACAGAAGAACTGCAAAGTTTGCTCTCGATCTTGACATATTTTGATCCCAGCTGTGTTTATCTAAGACTTAATACCTTTTGGCTACCGATAAGTCAAGTTCACAATATTCTCGAATCTAGCTTATCAGTAGTCACCTGTATTGTAATTTAAGCCGAACAATCGAACGTAGGTAAACATTGCATCGCGGGTTGTTGTCAGAAGGATACACACGGATCGAATGGAAAATTAACAAACGCTCAGATTTTGTTAAAAAAGTTTGGACTCTTTACCGTTATTGTTGGCAATTAGCTGATTATGAGAGTCCGCGAGCTTGTCTTTGAATCTCTGTTTCACTGTTGGCGAAGGAAGAGGGGTATGACATTTCGTGCGTTGGAAGACATTACTTAGCGACGCACGTCGTAAGCGAAAACTCATAGATCTTTGAGAATTAGTTTAAGTAGCAGAAGCTACATGTAGCAGAGGTGCGGGCTGATACAAGAAATATTATTTGTTTGATAAGTGCTTAAGCTAGTCAACTAATTTAGCAATTCTTGTCGGCTTTTGAATTTACTTTTTGTTGTAAACATTGGGAGTCGCGTGTTTCGAATACAAGTTAGTAGTGGCTTTTTGTTTTGCAAAATACACGCAACTGCGTGTATGAATAACAAAGGTTTCTTCTTCAATTAAAATACACGCATTTGCGTGTTTTTACACGCATTTGCGTTAAATTACACGCAAATGCGTGTAAATACCACAGATCAGTAGATTTTACACGCGTTCAGTTACACGCACTGCCCACGCACTGCCCGCGAATACTACACGCAGACTACACGCATTTCACGCGCGTGTAGGTGCTGCAATCCCTTTGACCGGTACTGTATTACGACTTTTACGAGGATAGAAACGTTACTTGTTGAGACGAAGTATTTCCAAGAAAAAATGAAGCTGAAATGCGATACTCCTGCTTCGCGTGTTTCCTAAAATTGGATTTTAGGCAAGATAATCTCTCCAAAACACCAAGAAACCAAAAACATCTCATCTCAAGGATTTCTTCAGGTACATTTTCATGAAATACTATTCGCAGGGATTGAATAAACCACATTTCAGACTCCCTTGTTAAATGCCTAAAGATTACACTTGGTGAGGTGTTTATTGTTTTGACAGCTCGAGTGTTGTAATAATGCCGTTTTTGAAAGCGCCAGTGTTCAACGATTATAAACTTGCTGACAATAATCCTCATATCATTTTAAAGCCTGTTCTTTCTACTTTCTAGAAATACATATTTTTGTTGATTTACTGTTTTACCGGGACAGTTAATTTGCTCTTGAAAACTCTCACCATTTTGAGAAATATAGGTCGGTGAAATTTTGTCTATTTTTAATTAAATCCGGTGACCTCAAAGGTCAAGCTAGAAGTTTATATTTTAGTTCAAATTATTTACTAATCCAAGGTAAACACGATTCTAGGCTTGTAGTGAAGTTTTTCAGCGATGCGGAGTAAAAACAAATACATTTTTAAGGCCGAGTGACAAGGCATGAAAATGTAAGTTTTCGCTTCTTGCGGGATAGTGACGGAAAATGATTATTTTATGGATTTTGTACTAAATATTCGAAAGAAAAATACCGCCACGTTTCTAACCGTACCATAGGCTAACTATGGACGAAATATGAAGGAATTCGATTTTTCATCTTGTGCCACGTCTCGATCGGTCTCAGTAGACATTCTCTCTTAAGTGGTTCTAAATTTAGTGAGTACTGGTTTATAAATTAAGCATTTTTTTTAAGAAATCACAAGTGTGGCCACTAAAAATCGCAACCCACACCGGCACGTGTGGGAAAGTTTGGTTGAAGTACAAGAAAAATATTTAATACGTAGAGTTTTTGGGTAATTCTGTGGCTTCCTGCAAGTGTTAAAAAGAAATTTGAATGATTCTTTTTCAAAGTCCCATGGCTTAGTAAAGACTATCAATTTGTTTTAAAGGATTTCTCTATCGGCCGAACTGTCACAAGAATAGCTATCAAAGCTAGAGACTCATCCCAAGGCAAGATACTGGGCTGGCCTCCAAATGAAGTAAGTTTTGTGAGCTGATGACACTAGGGTGTTATGATGGAGCTGAACATTCTAAGGATTTGAATGTAACTACCCATTTGCTTTACATGTATAGCAAGAAAAGTAGCTGTTATATTGTTTATTCTTTATTGTACCATCACAGGCGTCCCAAGCTCACGTTTTAATTATCTATTTATTCATATAGGCGTCATGCGGACGGCGGTGCGAGTTGGAACGTGACCTTTCATCTTACGCGGTGTTTACACGAGAACCGTTCAGAATTTGAACGCTTTATAAGACGTTCTATGGGGAAAAAATATCGTTGATTTACAACGCTAAATACTATAAAATATCCACGTTTCTTAAGTAAGATGATTAAAACAAACTCACTTGTTGTGTGTCCGTTGTGCTTTTTCGTTATTTTCGCTCTTTTAGTTTGTTTTGGGCTTTTTATGCCACCACTGTTCTTCCCTTCATAAGAAGGAGTCAAGGCTGCACACTCGGATTTCGACCGTTTCCGACTCGGAGGCCGTTTGCGCCCAGAAAATCCATCCGATCGGAAATTTTTTCGCCCACAGTTAAGACTCTATGATCCTTGCACCCGCACAAATGTCTCTTCTTCAAAAATCCTCGCGTATTACGCTGAAAATGAGCATTTTCCACCGCTGATTCCTCGATTGCTTCTTTCTTTGGCACCTTGTGATATTTTGACAGGACGCGGCCGCGGAAGAGGCTTGGGCCAAAGGTCAAATTTCGCACTATCCATGGTGGTATGGTCAATTAAATACTACTTATTAACCGAGAGTGAGGTCATTACAGGGAAATCTCAGACCGAGTCCTTGATGTATTGACCGAGCGATAGCGAGGTCAATACATTAAGGCCGAGGTCTGAGATTTCCCTGTAATGACCGAACGGACGAGGTTAATAAGTTGTTTATTATATGGCCTTTTTAGCGCTGGAAAAAAACAAACCGGAAGCGCTTTCTAATATCCGTTTGCGCGCGCGAGAGATCATTTGAGGCCATGTTCACTGAACAGAGAAAACTCTGGCCGTGCGATCGAAACCAGAAGGGCCAGTAAAAACAGTTTCTTTGAAAATGAGACAATTTTTGCCTTTATTGCGCCAAGATCTAGGTCAAATTTAACATTGAAAATTTTTTTTGATAATGCCCGGTCATTACAAGAAAATAATGCCCGCTCAGCAGCCAATCAGAGCGCGCGTACTATTGTAGCCATATAATAATGTACACTACTTACCCCATCCCATGAGTGAACTATCGCTTTGCTCCATTGTCCCGATCAACCAATGGCATAGCGAGGTGACGCGATGAGAGATAAACAACGGACACAATTTGAATATTCTGCGGGTAGTTACGAGCACGACTACAAGCACTACAATGTTATCAAAGGCGAAGAGACCCGGCGAAATCGACGACGAATTCAAAGACTAAAAGACTAAAGAGCGGCAAAGGTTCAAGTTTTGTCTCGCAGTGGAAATTCTGGTGAGTAGAGATGCAAAGCTTTGTAGCCCGCTGAAATAAACCAATTGAACTGAACTTTATTTATCCACGGGATCTTTATCACTAAAAAAGTGGTCTTCTAAAGAGCCGTGCGCATTAACCTTAAATATATTACCTAGAACTTAACTACTTAGACTTAAAAATTATGAATTATTAAAAAGAAATCTTAACTTAAGTTATTACTAGTGTAAAATAGCAGAATAAAAACTATTCAAAGTAGTGGCCTGCTTTGCCTCCGCTGACAGACTGTTCCATGTTACTGCGCCCCTATAACGAAAGCTCTTCTTGAGAGCCTCAGTGTTGGGCCGCGGAATAAACAGGTTTTGTTGAGCACCCCGAAGATTATGTCTGTGGATGGTAGTTACGCCAGTGAACTTATCTGACAGGTATTCAGGTACAAGGTTATTAGCGGTTTTAAACATTAAAGATTTCAATTGTCTTTCATGTCTGTCAGCGAGGCTTTCCCATTTGAGGGCACAAAGAATCTGTGCAGATCTGATAATGAAAAGTGAGTGAACTATCGCTTTGCTCCATTGTCCCAATCAACCAATGGCATAGCGAGGTGACGCGACGAGAGATAAACAACGGACACGATTTGAATATTCTGCGGGTACTTACGAGCTTACTTACTCATTTCTTTCCCCAATGCAGCAACTCAACGCAGCAGGAAAACGGCGCGAACATTCAAATGGCTTTTCCATTTTGATTGGCTGCTTAAAGTGCTTATTTGAAAGGCCTTTCAAAATACGGAAGAATGGTGTTTTTCTTTTTGAAATATCTTTTTTCGTTTTAGAGATATTGAGGTTTTTCTATTATGCAAATTAGATCAGTGATGACGTCATATTGTTTGCAACTAAAAAGTGGAAAATACTGAATAAACGATATCTCTGGAAATATTGAAGCAGTGTTCTTGAAACGTGGCACCACAAATGTGCATCAAAAAAGAAACAAAATGACACCCTTAGTGCTGTTGTCACGACAACGGTTTTGCCGCTGGTGCTGTGTCAATAAAAACAGAAATTCCCAGTTTTGTCTTAAAACAAGAACCATCTACCCTGCCCAATCTAATGATGGCAGTGAAGACAATATAAGAACTATGTCTGTTCCAAGTAGGACCTTTTGGCTCACCTTAGAGATTGCAAATGGGGATATTTACTTTTTTGATCGAGAGAGACCTGAGCCAAGAGAGTTGCTATGGCAACAGCATTAAGGGTGTCAGCATTAAGGGTGTCAGCGTCTGCCGAATGATATGGAGGAGAAAATCGTTGAGTTTCATCGCTTTGTGATAGCAGCCAGGCAGCGGTGTGATTATCCTTTGTCCAGAATCTTCAATATGGACGAGACTCCAATGCGCTTTGAGCTGCCGTCAACCCGTTCGTTGGAATTTAGTGGAAACCGAACAGTCCCTGTGAAATCCTGCAGCGCAGAAAAGCGAAGCTTCATGGTAACCCTTGGCGTCGCAGCCGATGGCACAAAACTACCGCCAGCAGTCACGTTCAAAGGTGTATGAACCCCTCGCGACCTGGTTGTTCCTAGTTCTGTTCGAGTGTCATTCCACAAGAAGGGATGGATGGATGAACAAGGTAAACATATGAAATGAACTTTTTGTTTAACTTTTAATATTTTCTCGATCGAGCTACCGGTAAGCTGTAACACTGGCGGTAATTACTAAATTTTATATGAAAGACGCCTTCTGCAGATGTTTGTAAATTAATCTTTTTGTTTCTCTGTGTTATTGTAGGTGTCAAGGAATGGATTCGCAGTTGTTTACCTCGAAACCCCGGTGACGAGCGGTCCTTGTTGGTGTGGGATTCCTTCCGTGGTCATCTGACTGACTCCGTTAAGAGTAGTCTCCAGCGGCGAAAAATCGACGTTGCAGTTATTCCCGGCGGTTTAACTCCTGTGCTGCAGCCCTTGGACAAGTGCCTGAACAAGCCATTTAAAGACAACATCAGGAGAAAGTACCAGTCATGGCTGATAACTGGGCCGTTTGAGTTCACACCTGCTGGCAAGAAGAAAGCCCCGACCCGTAACCTTGTCCTCCGCTGGGTGAAAGATGCTTGGCAAGAGATTCCTCCAGACATGGTCAAAAGATCCTTCCAGTCCTGCGGCATCTCCAACGCACTAGACGGGACTGAAGATGATGCTGTGTACACAGACGAAATGCCAGAGCTAGCAGACAGTGAAAACGAGATGGAAGACGAATTCGAGACCGAGAGTAATAAAAGCTTCTTTGAAGCAAAACAACACATAACGGCTCCTTTAGGAGCCACCACATACATAAAAGGCAATGATCCAACGAATACTTGCTTCTTTATCGCACTTTTATTACTGTCTTTGAGCCTTTGAAAAAACATTCCCCCGAAAATTCTCGGCTATAAGCCGAACCCCCTTCTCTGGCGAAAATCTTACTTAAGGTCATTAAGATTAACGGAAAAATTCGCTCGGCTTATAGCCAAATAAATACTGTAGATGAAACGTGTTGGAGAATAAACAATTACATGTAAGAAAGATCCTGTCAACAAAGATGGTCTCCACAGTCCTCTCGGTGTTTGTATCAACTAGGTTTCACAACATAGATCTGTTCTTTGTTATTAATATTAATTTTCTGTTGCTTTACAAATGTACAATGCAAAGTTAAAGGAATAACGCCGTAAAAAGAAAGCTTTACTTATTTTAGTCTAACACTTACCTCTGACAGTTAGTTGCACTGTATCATAAACTTCAGGAGCCACAAGCAATGTAGGAGAAAGTTTGCAAATAAATATTTGCTTGTCATCTTCCTCTTTTATTGAGGTCAGAGTAAACAAGAGTTTACCGGGAGTCCTTCCATCCCAACTGCCATTGACACGACCACTATAGAGAGGTGGTACATTCAAGGATATTGGCCCGGTTTTGTCCAATGAGACTAGCTCCTGTTCTAGGTCAATTGCACCACTCTGTTTGGTTCCCCAATTAACTGCTCTTAGTCCACCTGTGAAGGTCCAAGTAAAATTTACTGTGGAATTAAGGTATCCTATAACATCACTTCCGTTGTAGTGTGAGGTGAATGACACTTGACTTGCTGTGAATAAACAAATAAATAAATAGTTAATTACACAAACAAGATATAAAATAACTAAACCAAAATAATTAAATAGTTCATATTTCTCGAATAGACCTTTTCTTCTGATATTTGGTGAAAAGTACTCCTATATGACTGGTATTAAAACAATCATAATTTTTGTTTTTGGATTAAATCGTCTAGCAACTACTGAGACAATTTTAGATAGCGCGGAGTGTAACGTATAGCACTGACGCAGTACTATATTACTCAGTTCCTATATAACCCCCACAGTTCACTCCTGGTTTGTATTAACCTTACTAGTTATACACCAGTCATTTGAACCCTACCCCATTAGGGGATACCCAGGGAAAATCAGGGCTTTTCACCTCATTTTCACTCGATTTAGGTTTCCCAGTAGTCAGGGAATGCACCTTTTTTCACAGCTTTGCTATACAATATGGGGGCTGAGCAGGGGTTTGGCAGGGATTTCACTTGTGATTCATGACCTCTTTTAGAAGACTGGGTTCAAGTTGCTTGTTCGCAGAAAACATGGAGGCTGAACAAGTGACGAAGGAGGTATGACTTCAATCACTTAAAATCATGCCTGAAAAACAAAAGCGCTCTAAGACATGTGATTACTGGATAGTGAATAACTACTATGGCACAAAAAGAGTTGCAGAGTTTTAGTCTTATTCCTAAGTATTGTTTTACAATTTGTATTCGCGTCTTTTTTACCCACATAATACCTCGGCCAAAATGCTGCCGAGGTAGGACGAATAGCGTCCTCGGGTTTACCTACAGTAGGTAAAGACGAGGTTGAGTGCGGGAATACCGCGTCATTGACGCGTGGAAGCCCCACGGCGAGAACGGGGGAAATGGGTCAATATCTTTAGGCAGTACTGTATGCAAATGGCACCAGATATTTTTATTTTTAGGTAACTTTATACTTTTTAGGTAACTTTATACTTTTGTTTTTCACAAAGAGTAAATTCAATCACCAGAGGTCATGAATTGTCGCTTCTAGTTATTTGGACATGTTTTAGAGGACACAAGACTATTTTAAATCTGAGACAGTTCTAATGTTTACAATAGTATGTGTAGGTAACGATTGTTTTGTTCTTGTTGCTTGCAAATATAACAAGATATTTTTATTTTTTAGTTACAAAGGGTAATTTGACACTTGTTTTTCACAAGGGAGTACATTTAATGAGAGCTAACAAATTGTCAGCACCTGTTCCCGCGAGATGCTTGCTATTTTTAGTTACAAATGGTAACTTGACACTTTTGTTTTTCATATGGGAGTAAATCGTTTGCACGAGATATTTGCTATTTTTAGTCATAAATGGTAACTTGACAATTTTGTTTTTCATATGGAAGTAAATTCAATTAGAGCTTACAAGTTGTCGGCTATTGTTTCCAGGATATTAAACAAGAAAGCTTTCATTTCTAAACTGTTTTTGCGTCGCTGCAGTAGCAGTTTATAGTTTTATTTGACGACATTCATTTCAGTCTGATATTTTAAAGGTAAAAGTACAGTATGAGAACTGTTCAAATGTTCTTTGAAGACTGCGTGGCGTGAAATTAAAGTGCAATTTAATTTAAAGTGCAATCTTTCAAGAACCAGGGCTATGTGGATTGCGAAGAAAAAAAACTCTTTAGAGACACCTCTGGGCCTAGAATGGTGTTCGGAGACTTTAGGGATTCATTTCTCCTGTGACCAGGAACAAGTTATACAACAAAACTTCCATGATAGACTAAATGAATGCCAAAAATTGACTAATTTATGGAAATTGAGAGGTCTCTCCCTATTTGGCAAAGTAGCAATCATTAAATCTTTTCTCCTACCAAAACTATTATAGGTTTCTTCAATAATAGAAACGCCACCTGAAATTATTAAGCAAATGGAAAAAATTATGTTTAAATTTTTATGGAAAGGCCCTGATAAAGTCACTAGGCTTTCTGTGATAAACACTTTAGAGAATGGTGGACTGAATCTAAGACTTTGAAACACAAAAGCATTAAGATTGTCCTGGATCCCGCGTCTTTTAGATGAGAAGGAAAGTCCTTGGATATCTTATCTTAAATACAACTTAAAAAGGTATGGGGGTGTTTTCTTTTCAGATGCAATTATGCTGTAAATGATCTTGATTTAAGTATTTGTTTACTTAGAGTTTTCTTAGATGGTGGGCAGAATTTAGAACAACCTTTTCTGATGTTTATTATTCTCAAAATGTCATTTGGAATAATAAGGATATAAGAATAAATAGTAAACCAGTTTTTTACAAAATGTTCTTTGATATGGGCATAATTTTTCTGAATGATTTACAGTATTTATGTACATTCCTATGAGTTTATAAAACAAAAAGAACTCGACACTAATTTCCTGACATGGACAGCTTTGAGGTCTTCTATCATAAAGATGTATTCAAAAAGTCCTGGTAATCTTCTTACAGTGGGTAATTTTGACCCTGTGAATTTCGAGTATAATGCTAAAGCTTTTAATGCATACGTATGCAAGTGCAAGCAAATTTATTCAATGTTGATATCAACCAATGTTCAATGTTGAATCTCATTTTGTTTACAAATGATAAATTATTAAAAAAAGGGTTTAAGAGTGTCGGACAAATGTTACATATATACATACTTCATTGAACCTCCCCAAAAGGGGCTTTTCAGAAACAATAATAATTACAAAGTAATAATTTACAATTATTTAAATTATTTACAATATTAAAAAATTAAAAAATAACTAACTAACTCACATCACTATTTCAATCACATCCTAAACAAAACCCTCAGGAGTTTGCTCCTGAGACGCTTCTTAAAGATTGATTTATTACTAGAAAGCTTTAAAATCGATTCCAAGGAATCTTCTTTCTGTGGAACCTATTCGGAAGATTTGTATCACCTCTTCTTTAACTGCTCCATTGTGCAGGCGTTCTGGAATATATTTACAGTCTGGTGGTCTGATCTTTGTGGTGAAAATTTATCTTTGACCTTAAAGGACATCATAATTGGCCTTCTTCGTGGGACAGATGTATTCAATTATCTGATACCTCTTGGTAAGATAACTACTTGGGAGAGTAGAAAAAACAAGATCTCTCCAAACTTTAGATTATTTCTGCACAAGGTCGAAGCTAAAACAAGAAGTTGAAAAAATAAATGCTATAAAGAACTGAAAGCTTCGTGATTTTTATAAAAGATGGGAGCTCCTGTTATAATTTATATAAGTTTAAAGAAAGTAATGGAAGTCGGTTGTTAGTAAAACGCATAACGGCGTAACGGGTAACGGCGTAACGGCGTAACGAGAAACCGCGTAACAGGATTTTTTCCCTTTTTTTTTTGCTGTTGTTTCTGAATTTGTTTGTTCGTTTGCCTTTTTTATTCTTTCTTAGTTTTTCTCAGTGAAAAAAAATGTGAACATATGATTATTCGTGTTTGGCGGGGTTTTTCCCCGCCCTTTGGCCAATTTACCACATTTTCGGAGCCACTTTTTTCCGTGGACGCACTTTCTCACGAGGTTATTTTCCTTGGGGAGAGAAGGCTTTCTGGTAAGTGAAAGTTTAATAACCTTACTTAATGTCATGGTATATTACATTTTGTATTAAGTATGTAGGTCATCTTTAACGGCTATTAATAGTGGTCTCTGTAGTATTTTTTAATGTAGATTAGAAGGTTTCACGGTCACCGACGTCATCTTGGTTGTGGGGCAAACACGGCAAAATTTACAGTGAATGTATGGGAAAAATAGCGATTTTGATATTTGATAACCTGAGGAAAGTTGATATTCTGAAATTTCTGTGAATTGCAAACTAAAGATAATAGCTAAAAGAGTTAATAATAATTAATAATAATTAAAAATTTATAACGCGCCTTTTCCATGCAAATATGATCAAAAGCGCGAAACAATTGATACTTAAAAAATATTGTTAAGAACAGGAAAGAATAAAAAATAAAATGACCATAAGAATTAAACATCACATGTCAAAAGCTAATTTAAAAAGATGCGTCTTAAGTACAGATTTAAAACGTTCAAAATTGTCCACAAGGCGGATATGAAGGGGCAGACTGTTCCATAAGGTAGGGGTCGCCGATGAAAAAGCGCGATCCCCTAAAGTCTTTTTCAGTTTTACACTTGGATGATTTAAGGTAAGACTGCTAGCTGAACGGAGAGTATAGCGTGTCTGTACCTTTATAGCAATTAGGTCAGTCAAGTAACCAGGTGCGTGACCATATATAGCTTTGAAAGTGAGGAGAAGTATTTTAAAATCAATACGAAATTTAACAGGAAGCCAATGTAACGAACACAGTACTGGTGTTATGTGGCTATACCGGGAAACGTTGGATATAAGCCGAGCAGCAGCATTCTGCAAGCGTTGCAGTTTAAGTAGATGAACAGAGGGTAAACCAAAAAGAAGGCTGTTGCAGTAATCAATACGACCCATAATAAGAGCATAGACCAGAGTGCGTGCAGATTCCTGTGACAGATACTTTCGGATGCGTCGAATGTTGTGTAAATAGAAAAACCCAGATTTGCAAGTTTTGTGGATCTGTTCCTGGAGATTCTGGTTAGAATCGAACCATGTCCCCAGATTTCTTGCCACGGTGACAGGAGCAACATCAATGTTCCCTACGGTGAGGCTATCAATATTTACTTTAGAAAGTTGCTGTTTTGTACCAATCAACATGAACTCAGTTTTATCATCATTTAGTTTGAGCTTATCCGTAAGCATCCACGTACGAATGTCCAGTATACAGCGCTCCATGGCAACGACCGCATCAGCCTGATTAGCAGCCAAGTCAGGACTAAACAACAAGTAAAGCTGGGTGTCATCAGCGTAGGCATGTGCCTGAGGCAGATGGTATTTGATGACTTCAAAGAGTTTACTAGAGTAAATAGTAAACAACAAGGGGCCCAAACATGAACCTTGTGGAACGCCATGAGGTAGCCTAAAACTGTCAGATATACAACCATTTAGCGAGACTCGCTGCGACCTGTTACTAAGATAAGACATAAACCAGTTCAGAGCAGTGCCAGTAATGCCGACACTTGACTTAAGACAAGCAAGCAAGATATTCATGAGAATGTCATTCTGTACCTTCAGTAGCGCCGTTTCTGTACTATGACCCTTACGGTAGGCGGACTGTAAGGTTGGGTAAAGAGCGAGTCGACTCATATGACCGTGAATTTGATCGAAAACAGCACGCTTTGTCAGTTTTGATATAAAGTGCAAGTTACTGACAGGGCGGAGGTTGTTCAACTGAGTCGGATCTAAGCCAGGTTTCTTAAGGATTGGAGTAACCAAAGCTTCTTTCCACTCATCAGGGAAATGGCTGCACGATAGCGAAAGATTTATAATTCGTGAAATAACAGGCAACAGCACGTCAAGGCAGCCAACAACCAGAGAAGGGCATCGGTTTGCTGAGAAGCGAGAAATTGTCTTTTTAGTTTCATACAAATGCTTCTAAATTTTTCCGCGAACGGCGGCTCCATTTTACAGACAAATATATGAGGAAAAAAAAATTTGCGGCTTTCTTTGTAAGAGTACAATTCTCAAATTTTGATCTCGGTTATCTCTTTTAGCTAGTATTAGTAGTTTGTAATTCATAGAAATTGTAGGATGTCAACCCTCTTCACTTTATCGAGCATCAAAATCACGATGTTTTCCCATACATTCACTGTAAATTTTGCCGTGTTTGCCCCACAACCAAGATGACATCGGCGACCGTGAAACCTTCTAATCTACATTAAAACATACTACAGAGACCACTATTAATAGGCGTTAAAGATGACCTACATATTTAATACAAAATGTAATATACCATGACATTAAGTAAGGTTATT
>CAXHUQ010001247.1:0-23000 GCA_964020085.1 Micromussa lordhowensis
GCTCAACAGCATCCTGATGTGGTTGATGGCTATTTAGCAAAGGAGGTGTTGGCAGAGCGAGTAGCCGGCCCCTTTGCTTTTCCCCCATTTCAAAATTTTCGGGTATCACCTATTGGGGTGATACCAAAGAAGACTCCGGGTGAATTTCGTTGCATACAGCATTTGTCATACCCCAGTGGGGCTTCTGTCAATGATGGGATCCCCACTGAGGACTCCAGTGTCACTTACTCTCGTATCGATGATGCTGTTGGGCTGATTTTGAGGTCTGGGGTTGGCAGTTTTCTAGCGAAAACTGATATAAAGAGTGCCTTCCGTATTATCCCTATTCAACCTGCAGATTATAATCTACTTGGTTTCTGTTGGAGGGGTAGTTACTATTATGACCGATGTTTGGCTATGGGCTTGGCGAGTTCCTGCAAGACTTTTGAACCTCAGTACAGCTCAGTACAGCTTCAGTACATACCCTCAGTACAGCTGTACAGTGGATTGCCCAGACTAAGTTAGGGATATCTTACATGTTACACCTCTTAGACGATTTCTTGATTATTTCTGGATCTCATGAGCAGTGTTCTAGAGCATTAGCCGTTTTTCTGGACCTCTGCTCTTACTTGGGTATACCAATGGCCCCAGATAAGACGATTGGACCTTCTACTGTATTATCATTTGCAGGTATAGAGCTGGATACTGTGCGTTCAGAAGCCCGCTTACCATATGAAAAGGTGCAACGCTGTACCTCTATGCTCTCAGACTATTTAAAGCGTAAGAAGGTCACCCTTCGGGAACTGCAGTCTCTTATAGGGCTGCTCAATTTTGCTTGTTCAGTCGTTCTCCCTGGACGAGCATTCCTGCGTCGTCTCATTGACTTGACTATAGGGATAACACGCCCACAACATTTTATTAGATTAAATAGGTCAGTCAAGTCTGATATGCAGATATGGTTAGCTTTCTTATCAAACTTTAATGGTTCTTCCTTTTTCTTAAGTCGCAACTGGATCACTAATTCTAGTCTCCAGCTCTATACCGATGCTTTTGGTTCATTGGGCTATGGGGCTGTTTTCAGGGACCAATGGTTTTATGGACCTTGGCCTGACTCTTGGAAGCCCTTTAATATAGCTGTGTTAGAATTTTACCGTATTGTCCTTAGTGTTATCATCTGGGGCCATTTCATGCGTAATCAGCGTATTACATTCTTTACAGATAATGAGGCTCTAGTTCATGTTATCAATAAGAACAGTTGTCGGGATAAGTTCCTCATGTCGTTTATGCGACGACTAGTGCTTGCGTGCCTTCAAAATAACATATTATTCCGTGCACGTCATGTACCTGGAATTAAGAATGACTTGGCAGACTCTTTGTCCCGTTTGCAGATTCAGAGATTTCGACGCCTTGCTCCAGCACACATGCAATTCGCTCCGGTGCCTATCCCGACAGTCCTAGAACCAGAACATTGGCAGATGTGGTAAAACATTTATTGGGTTCCAGCCTACAACCATCTTCTCTCCCTACTTATAGGCGAGCTTGGAAGCTATATAGTACCTTCTCAATAGATGTTTTTGGCCAGTGTGCCTGCCCTTTGCCCTTGCCACCTTCAAATTTGGCCATTTTCATTGCTTATTTGTACAAAAATAATTATGCACCATCCACTGTGAATACTTATGTTTCTGCCCTTGGGTATATAGACCGGCTGGCTGGGGTTGCTGATCCAACAAAAGTATTTTTTATCCTGGAGATGCTTAAGGGGTATGGGAAAGTTGGTGCAAGGCTCGATACACGCCTTCCAATCACAGTTTCCATCCTGGAACGCATGTGTACTACCTGTGCACCTGTTCTAGACTGTGAATATATTGCATGTATGTTCAAAGCGATGTGTACCACTGCATTTTATGCCTTTATGCGCATTGGTGAGATAACTGCTTCTAAGAAGGCCTTTGATGTACTACAGCTTAGTCAGGTCACCAAGCTCTCGAGCGCATCTGGCTTTATAGCATCATTGAAGCTCACCTTTCATCAATTTAAGCACCACTACAGCCAGCCCCCAGTCTCCGTAATCATTCCCCGCCAACCAGGTGTTTGCCCTGTTGAGAACCTCTTGAGATATTTGTCGTTGCGTGGCTCAAAACCAGGGCCCCTATTTCAACACCTGAATGGGGTCCCGGTATCCGAACAGAATTCAATGATTGGTTGGCAAGGGCAATTGCGATTTGCAGGCTCGATTCCACAAAATATAAAGGGCATAGTTTTCGGATAGGGGCTGCCTCTCATGCGGCTGCCTGTGGCTATTCCGATTCTCAGATCCGTCTACTCGGGAGGTGGAAGTCTGACGCTTTTAAAAGGTACATTCGCCTCACTAGCTTTTCACACAGCTCACAGTTCAACCAATCATAAGCGTTAGGGGAGCGATTTGGATGTGGGGTGGAGCGATGTAGGCCTTGGGGCGGTTGAGCAGTTTGCAGGGGCAACTGCTTTGGCCTTGGCAACAGTTTTCCTCTCAGTCATGGTTTTTAATCCATAGTGTTTGTTAGTGTACAGGGGCCACTATCAACATCAAATATCCCACACCCATGTTCAATTTGGTATTAGTAATGTTCCTGGGTACGAGTAATGTTTCTTGGCTAATGCTGCCATTCAGTTGCTTGAATAATGTCGCTTACCACTTATAGACTAATCTTTTCAATAGTGTGCAGGGGCCACTTTTGAGATTGTTGCGAAATTTATTTTAAGCTTCTCTTCATCAATAGTGTGCAGGGGCCATTATTGAGCTTATGTCACGAAAGATACTTTTAGAGCGCTATTTATCAGCAGTGTGCAGGGGCCACTGTTGACCGATAGTTTTTGTTTTTATATTGTCCTCATTAATAGTGTTTGAATCAATAATGTGCAGGGGCCATTATTGTTTTCGGTTTGTTATTAATAGTCATTAGAGCTTACTAGTATACACTTACTGTTCGTATAAATTAGTTTCGCTGACAATTATAGTACGATTTTTTCGTTAATGCACAGGAGCCAATGTTCAAAGAATTGTTCACAAGGGCAACATTTTTCGTTTTGCTTGCCTTATTCGTTCCTGCTACTGTTAGTATGTAATTTTCACACACTATTGTTGGGGCTTGAGTGGGGCTGCTTCACTTTACCCAAGTGAGCTCTGGCGGATTTTTGCCCTCACCTTTGCTGAGTAGGGCTTCCTTTCAGTTTGTCTGTAATTGATATTGAAGTTAATCATTAAAGCGGCTATGTGGCTAGCCACATAGCCAAAGTTTATCCAAAAGGAAATTTGAGCTTCTGGATTTGTTTCAAACACCCTTTCCAGCAAATAGAGCAAGCCCCAAACAATGGTGTTGCTTGTTGTGGAATGTGATGTGGAGAGAGGCAGGATAAAGGAGTTATTGTCCCGACAATAAAAATTTTATCCTGCCCCTCGGTTAATATTTAACTAAATTAGTTAGCTGGCTAGGGCATTTCAATGAGGGGTGCGTCATATTGAACATTCTGGGAACCCTCTAGGCGATCGGTCCATTCCTCGTGGTTTCGGCGAACTCATCACAAGCAAAGAGCTTAATCGTCGCCTTTTCTTTCCCCTCTCCCCCCACCCCTGTCCTGGCCACATATACCGTTAACTATAACACGGATTTTTGCCCTCACCTTTGCTGGGTAGGGCTTCCTTTCAGTTTGTCTGTAATTGATATTGAAGTTAATCATTAAAGCGGCTATGTGGCTAGCCACATAGCCAAAGTTTATCCAAAAGGAAATTTGAGCTTCTGGATTTGTTTCAAACACCCTTTCCAGCAAACAGAGCAAGCCCCAAACAATGGTGTTGCTTGTTGTGGAATGTGATGTGGAGAGAGGCAGGATAAATATAGTTTATGGAACATCTATATTCTCTTCGAAGTTTTTACATACAGACACATAACATAAAAGCAATGATAATAAGAAGAAAAACTTGTGGTACTTGGTGGTTTCTGGCAAAAGAAGCTGCAAAAGAAAAAATAAATTGTAAGAAACCTAGAATAAAACAAACCACAATCTTCTATTCTACAAACCTGACATACCTTGGATGTCATTATTTGCTATTTGTGTTTTGGAACTGAGGCCGTTTATACACATTATCGTAATTTATATGAGCAGGCAACGTAAATATTGTACCATTTTCGTCTTATCCTTTCAAATAAGTGTTACACTATGTGACATCCCATCACCAGGGAAACCTGATTGCAGCTACAGGTATAAGAGCCTTGGCCCCGGCACTACATACTGGGGACATATTTGTTTGGCATAAATCATGCAAGAGCAACTGTGATCAAGAAGTTAACAAAATTTCGTCATTTGTTGATAATGTGCTTACCTTTACAGTGTCGTCCATTTCCAGTGTAGCCTTTGTTGCAGGAGCAGCTGTAAGAACCAGGCTTGTTAACACAGCTGGCATGAGCGTCGCAAAGATGGCTTCTTTCGTTGCACTCATCAATGTCAGTGCATAAACGACCGTCGCCATAGAAACCGTCATTGCACGAGCATGAATAGGAGCCCACAGTGTTCTTACAAGTTGCATGCGAACTGCAGTCGTGTGATCTATCCAGACATTCGTCGACATCTCGACAAACTTGACCATCTCCCCAAAACCCAGAGATGCAGCTGCACTCATGAGAGCCTCTTGTGTTTGTACAGGCTGCATGTGCGTGACACTTGTGAGTTCCATCCTTGCATTCATTAATGTCATGGCATGACCAGCCATTTCCTTTAAAGCCAGGAAGACAGATACAGGTATAAGAGCCAATAGTGTTATTGCAGAGTGCATGAATACTGCAGTTGTGCATATTAGCCTTGCACTCATCAATATCTTGACAAGACTTGCCATCCCCATGGAATCCTGGGAGACAACTGCACTGGTACGAACCAATGGTGTTCTCACATTTGGCAGTAGAAGCGCACGATTGAAGTTCTTGGGATAAGCACTCATTAATGTCTGTGGAAAGTGATGACATCCATAACAGCCATGGTTAGACGAAATTTCATTCACATATCATTTTGGGTTGCTAATGAAGTGTGACAATAGAGGATGAACGAAAAAAAAAATTAATGTAATATATGCACACAACTAGTAGCTACTTGTATATAGCGAATGTTGTATTCTAAGCGTTGATTTGTGTATTGAGTAATAAAAAGAAAGAAAAGATGAAGGGCGAGGAAGAATCCTATGTAGGCCTTATCTCCCACACAGAATTTTTCCTCACAAGAACAGTTGAAGTAACACAATGTCTAAAAATTGTATGAGAGGGGTCACCTGTCTTACCCCTTCATCCTCCGTTTGAATGAGATCATTTTCAGGCCGGCCTGATTAATGCTATACTAAGGAATCATTAAACAGCTGTTCAGTTTGTGATATGATCATCGATATCTATTGTCTGAACATATATAACAAGTTTCAAAGGCTGGCCTTATGTTAGACCAACACGGTCAAAGTGAATAGAGACGAGGCCTAAGTTGTAAACTATAATGGGTGTAAAATGCTCTCATACCGTAGCACACAGAGCCATTCCCTTGAAAACCATTTTTGCAAACACAAATGTAACGTTTCTCATCTCTTAGGTCTGCTGTGCAGGTGGCGTTGGTATCACAAAGTGGCTTTCGTCTACAGTCAAAGCTTGCACCCAAACTTTTGTCCTTTTCATCTGTTTTGAAAGATGAAAATAATATCAAAGGTGAACAAATAAAGGGTTTCAAAAAACTGCCTCGACTGACACTATGGACCCTATTCGTAAATGGCTGCCAATTTAGAATTTTTTTGTATGCATTTAAATTAGCACAGCTAACTTTGTTTCAGAGAATAGACCTTTTTACCGATACGGCGGCCATCTTGAATTCCGAGGAAATTATGGGATGCCCAGGGGGCAGATGAGAAATAATTAAAAAGAATACTGTGGCGTGATAACTTTTAACAATAATTTTTCGATAACCATAGGAACAACTGCCAAATATCGTGACGGAAAGATGTAACGCTTGTAATATTTGTTATGGAATATGAGAGACAAGCAGTAAAACTTTATCCTTAAAGCTGTGTATACGATAAATTTTCCAGCGATTGCCCCCTCGGCAGCCCATAATTTCTCAGTCAAAACAATAGAATTCAAGATGGCCGCCGTATCGGTAAAAAGGTCTAATTTTGAATTACCAACTCAAAAACGAGGTTAGTTGGGCTAATTTTTATACCTTCAAAAAATGTTTTAATTGGCACCCATTTATGAATAGGGACAATATTATACGCTGAACTTATTTTACAGTTCTGTTAATTCATGAGCGTATCTTCCCTGGTGTGCCAGATTTTAGGATTGTACGGACGCTACATCCAAGAAACTATTTCTGAAACAAACACGCAACTTTCATCCTCGATGTCCGACAGTTTCGCTACTTCGGACGGTCGTCGGCGCACAGTGAAACAAATAATGATCACCATCAACAAATACAATGAAAGATTAAAAATGATTTTAAACTGCTGCGCATAAATGACTACAGAAGATGCTAAGCGAAGCATTTATTTTTCTTGACTGACCGTCAGTAGCGCTCATGTTGGTTGAACACAAGAACTCTACTGTTAAGTAGTTACTAAGTTATGTGTTTACTACTGCTACATATATGTACTTACCTTCCTTATCAGGAGATTTGCGAATCTCAAATATGACGACAAGAGACACGGCCAAAACAGTTATTAACAACACGACTGATCCTGCAATGATCCGCAGTTTCTCTTTGGAGATTGTTTTACCGCACTTCATAATTGAATTTCGTTTTATAAAGATTGCGATTCAGTAGAACTTTCGTTGTGTGTATACTGTATTCAGAGAAGACTCACAAAATGAAGGTTCAGTGCTGTGGATACAGAAGACAACAAATGCAATCTCAGCGCCTCTCTGAAATGCCAATTCTCGGAATTCGGAAGGGGAACCCCCTAATTATATTATGCAGAAACTTGTTATTGGTTACCACTTATCATATTCAGTTCTTGTCAAGGCCAAAAATTTTAGTGCTCATTCTCGGAAAGTATATGACCAAAGTCAGATCCTGTCGATAGACACGACAGAAATACAAAAGAGTGTCTTAGAAATGTATACTCTCGGAATTCGGACGGGGAAACCCCTACGTATTTATGCAGAGACAAAGCAAATACTCTACGCGAGTCAGGGCAAAATTCAGGGACTTCCCCGAAAGCTTATTCTCGGAAACTCTCTGACGTCTGCATTACGTCATCGTAAAAGACCTTTCTTCCTTTGTTGGCTTAATTATTTTGAAGATCGGGATACAGGTTTAATATAGTCGCGAACAACAGTTTTGCGTGAAACAGATTAACATGTAAAATAGGAGGTCAACTGTGTAACAGGAATAAAGTCCTAAAGTTTTCTCTCTGATACTCTAGTTAGATCGTAAAGGGAAGCATTTGACCAAAGCGCCGACATTCAAAGAAGAACTGAAGAAAAATCTTACATGTATCATTATAATATTCATCTTTCTGCGTTGTGGCTACGGCTAAGGTATCTGAACTGACCCACGGACTGCAATTCGTCATGTACTTACTGTGGCCAAGGTTTATTCAACTTACAAACTGGAAAATGCATGAGATTAATAATTAATTGTATTTATAGTAAAAAATTGAGTTGAGCTATTTTCTTAAGCACTTTTTATGAGAACCGCATTTCTTAGAAAACGATTCATGCGGATGTTGATCTTAACGCAAGTCATCTTTCTAAGAAAGAAAAAACGTGACTAAGAAAAAAAAAAACATGACAATTCTTTTGATTTTTCTCAATCTGTTCGCACTGTTATTAGCGGATATTTAGCACAGACGTTCGAATTTTGCTTTTGCTTGCGAAAAGATGGTTCTTGTTAACATCATTTTGTAAATATGTAAAACCGATTTTTGAGAAAAAAAAATCTGTCGATACACAAGGAAGAAAACAACAATACGATATCCGAGTCCGATCTAAATATTTATTTCTATTTTCCGAATTCCGAGAATTTGTTTTGAATATGCTTAGGACATGTAGGAGTTTCATTTTAAAGAAATGCAAATTTCCCGTCGGGAGAGAGCGGAGTGGCATGGGCTTTATGTATCAATTCTGATTCAACCATTTATCGTCTTGTATGGAAGTAAAATAATTTGTTAGGCCGTTGTTCCTCAGATGCCGCCATACGAGGGCTAGAGTTGGCCTTAATAAATACCTAACGGTTCACAATCGGCAGTCTTTTTCAAGTTTTATCACCAACTATCGTCTCCCTACTCCACTCCCCTGCAAGTCAATATAATACGAATAGAAGTAAAAGAATTCGTTAGGGCTTGTCCTTCAGATGCCGTTATACAAGGTCCAGGAGGTAGCCGTATTAAGTTTTTTCGGCAGTCCGTTAAAATTTGATCAACAACTAGCATCCTCGGCCCCTACTCCACTCCCCTGAGTGATACCACTTTGTCTGAAATGCGAACGTTCTTTCCGCCTTTTCACTGCAACTCCGAGGCAGGTCGAGAGAGTAAATAGATTTTATTCTTCGTGAGTAGTCTCAGTAAACATTTCAAAGGAAAAAAGGTAATTCTATTTAATGTTAACTTTGTATCTCTACACCTCATTTATATGCGATACATCAGCAGGGTCCCCAGATGCTGTTACCAAGAAAAGCAGGAACTTCAAATTCTCTGTACCATAATTAACATGGGACTGAAACTACATCAACAGTAATGATACAGAAATAAACCTGCGCTTTTCTAAGTCTGTTACAAAGCTTACAAGCTAATAAAACTAAACTACTGCTTTCCTATATATTACAGAATGATAATATACGGTAAGCCAAGCAAATTCTAATTGTTCAAACGAGGTGAAGTTCCACAAATGTTTCACTGCTTTCTCTACCAAATTCAAATGTTGTGATTGTCCTTTGGTTCTAGTAGTGTTGCAAGTAATTACTGAGGGAATTTCCAGTACGGAGATGAGCCTCATAGGCCTCCAGCCAAATCAAACCCTTCATGGTCACTTGGTATAGCGTGTTGTCATCTTTCCACTCTGCTGGCATGTAATGGCAAATTTGCGTGCAGCCATCTTTGTTTCCCCAAGTGTGGTCGTCATTGTCTGCAGAATTCATTGCGGTCCCGTTGCGTTTCACCAAGCAACGGGAAGGGTTGCAAACGACCATTTCAGGGCATGAATTAGGGAAGTCGACTGGAATGTAAATCCTCAAGGTGTACTCTCTGTTGTTGGAGCATGTTACTCTAATTTCAACTCTAGTGTTACCAGTAGGATCGATCCAAGTCACACGGTTTCCGCGAAAATACTGCTCAAGCAACTGTTTCTCGTATCCCAGCCTCGTTTGTTGAGATGCTGACCAAGGCATGATGCGAATACGGCACTGAACGCTTCGATGAGAGCAACGGAGAGATGAGCACTATTATACTGGTCTAGGTTTCCACGGAAAACTAATTTCCGGGAAACCTGCGTGAAAACCTGCGTGTACGGAGTTTCGCGGTACCCTAGCAACAGGGTCAAAGGTATGCTTTAACGCGTAACGGAAAAAAACGTGTAATAATTGAGCTCGGTATTTTATCTGATACATAAAAGGTTAAGACGCCTCTTATTAAACAAAACTTCGCAGTTAAAGTAAAGCAGTTTCTTTCAAAAAAACTTTGTAAAAAAATGATACGCACTTAGTTTCAACATCCTTTTTTAGCCGAGCGATTTTGCAGGGCCATGGCAAGCCTTGAGAAACCTGTCAGAGTAATAGTAAGTTCGTGGAAATTTCACACTGTCTGAGTATCCTTAGAGGCAAACACAGACACCTAGGTGATTGTCTCCCACAAACAGATTGACAGCCTCCACCATGTCTGCCATCTGCCAATAGGCTCTTTGGATGACCGTGTCACGTCATCCTGTCAATCATAAAAAATGGTCGTGGCACAAAAAGATAGCAGAAATGGAAAGAGCGGGATGAAATTAGTAACGTTGCCAATGTTGAGGCCACTGATGTTTAGGTGCGCGATTTTAGAGCGGTTTGAAAGTTTGAAAATTCTAAGAGATTTGTATGCTGGATGGCAAAGTTTGCCAGCAGCTTTTTTCGAAACAAATCTTGTTGATTTTTTAACATTAAAATCGCCGTTAAATTTCTCACTTAAACGTCAGTAGCTTCAAATTTGGCAGTCTAACTAATTTTCACTGTGTGTCTTTCCATTTCTGGCACCTATTTTGTACCACGATCACTTTTAATGATTGACAAGGTCACGTGACAAGGTCATGCAAGGAGCCTATTCCTTGAGGCCATGCAGAAACATGACGTGGTTAAGCCTGTCATTTCTTGTTAGTCAAGCAGTAACAGCTCAAGATGACACTCTTCGACACCTGAAAGAAACGATCATCAGTGGATGGCATAACACGAAGACGAAAGTCCCCAGGTCTCCATCCGTATTTCCAAGCTAGAGATAAGCTATCAGGACAAGATGGTCAATCTTCAAAGGTCACTGCTGCGTCATTCCCTTGAGTCTGCGCACAAGATCTACAATAAATTGAGAAAACACATGGAACCCACACAGGAATTCAAAGCTGTCTCCGACGGGAAAGAGGGACCATGTATAGGCCAGGACTGAATTCCGACCTAACTGACCGCAATTCGAAGGGCGAAATCTGTTTATTCTATCCGTCAAACCAAGTAAGGGAAACTTCCATCTGTCACGAGGTTGCTGATCGACTTTGGCAAAAGATTGGCGCAGATGTTTTCACATTTGATGGTACAGATTTAATACCTCTGTGTAGTTGACTACTATCCAAGTTACTTCAAAGTCAGTAGACTAGAAAGCAATGGGAATAGCCAAGATACTTCGCAAGCAGTTTTCCGTCCAATGTACCCCCAGTGAACCAGTTAAATTTTCAATAGCTCAAGGAATTTGCAACACGCTTCGAGTTTGAAGTCATCGCAAATTCACCTGGCTATGTCCAGAGCAACGACAAGGCTGAAAATGGCATGACTGAATACAGCAACATCCGTCATTATTAAGAAGGCTAAGCAAGCAGCACAGACAGCTACTTATCCGGCCCTGCTAGGATTTACTCACCCTTTTTTTAAAAGAAGGTCTAGCTCCCCCGCTCAAGGATGTTCGAGACGCAGAATAGGTCACATAATGGCTTAATGGCGGCTGAAAGCAGAACACTGATGCTGCGACTAATTCTTACTTCTATGCTCGTCGGAAACCAAAATTCATCGCTCGTATCCGGACAACCAGTTCAGTCTACAAGGATACCAGCTCTATCGCAAAGACAGAGCCAAAGGTGGAGGAGGGCTCATCGCTTATTGTTCTACAGCCATACTCTCTAAGAAACTGAAACTGTCAAGAGCCTACAAGATGCTGGAAGCTTTAGCGGCAGAAAGCAGTATTGAAAGGAGAGAAATAATGTTCTTAGCGCTTTACACGCCGCCTAAACAATCCAGAAACAATAATGATACAATGGGATCAAAATATCAACAAACTGTTGAGGACGACAGAGGGCGTGTCTTCAAAAGCAGTGCATAGTTATTCTGGGTGACTTGAACATGGACCGGCTTATTCCTACTCGAGGTGAGGGGAAGATGTTTAGAGATCTGGAGCAAGTGGACAAGTGCGCAACTTGACATGCCTAATAACTGAACCTGTCAGAGTTACAATGCACTCCCAAAGGCTGTTGGACGTGTTGCTCACTAACACCCCAGAGATGTTTACAAGGTGCGGAGTGTATAATCCCAAAATAAACGACCACTATTTTATCTATGGAGAAATGACCGATGAAGTTTGAAGGCATAAGCCCAAGACTATAACAATTAGGCAAACTAAGAATACTGACTTTGAACTGTGTAGACGATAAACATGATTATTGGGGAGGACTTTTTGAAAGCGTTGCTAATCAGCACGCGCCAATCAAAAGGAAAAGAATAAGGGAAAAGGATATTCCTTACATGACACAGGGATGGAAAAGGGCTCTGAATCGGCAGCAATATACATAAAAACGGAGAGTGATAAAAAATACCGTAAAGGATCAAACGGAAGTGGCAGAAATACCACTCAAATACTTCACTAATACGACACTGAGTATTAGCGGAGACCACGTGAATAATATCACAGAGGAGCACCATAGTGACCACAGCAGTGTTAAGACCGTACGAGAAACCCACAAAGAAACCAATTTTGAATTTAAGCTCCTCACAGTGGTCGAAGTATAGCAGGCACTGGAAAAGATTAATCCAAAGAAATCCAGTGGATGGGACACAGGATTACCAGCAAACCTACTCAAGAATGCGGCTAAAGGAACAGCAGCATCGTTAACTAACCTAACTATAACAACTGTATAGAGAAGAGTACTTGGCCTATCGCATGGAAGATGGGTGCGTGGAAACCCGAATTTAAGAAGAGAGATCGACAGGATGCTAGAAACTATCGCCCTATCACCTCCCTTATAGCTCTCGATAAGATATTTGAACTCTTGTTGAGCAATCTAAACATCAATCCCGGAAAACTCGATAAGGACAAGAGCGACAACTAGGTATTATGAACACAGAACTAATCAAACTTCTAGGAGTTCATATAGATGAAAATCTCAACTTCATTGAGCCTATATGTCAGCAAATTATGTATTAATGCAAACCAGAAAGTTTGAGTACTCTCACGTCTTCGAAACTTAATACCCTGTAAGGCCAAGCTACTACTGTATAAACCTTTTATACTGCCTTATTTAACTTACTGCCATCTAACCTGGCATTTTGCAAGCCATCAGACAAAAGAAAGTTAGAACGAATACAAGAACGAGCCCTGAAGGGTAATATATAAATCCCACTCTGCTACATATGAACAGCTCCTAAGGCGTGCTGATATACCCTCTTTATATAACAGACAGCCTCAGGATATCACAGCACTTATGTACAAAGTCAAACATGGTCTCGTACCTGACTGCATTTCTGATCTATTTTTCCGCAAAGACTCTACACACTCGCTACCGAACAGTGACTTTGTATTACCACGTTTTGATACTATACGCTATGGCAAGCACTCTATTAGATATCTCGGGCTATTCTTATGGTGAAAACTCACAGACAATCAAGTTTACCTGTTTTTAAAAACAAAATAAGAAAACTGAACTTTGTAATCTTTGTAGTCAATAGAATTATTTTATTATTTTTTTAATTTTAAATTTTATCTTGTACATAAGCTTTACAGGATCTCCCATATTCATTAATTTTCTTGTAAATATTTAAATTTTATAAGTAGCATATTTTATTAGTGTCCTCAATTAGTCGTCTATCTAGGCTAAATAGACATTTAAATAAAGGTTTTACTTACTTACGTCTAGTACTTAGAACAAGAACAGTGCTTTTCAGCGCCAGCTACCTGTTAAAAGTCCAAGATGTGATGGAGAAACTTCTGAAAAAAAGTCTAAACAAACCATGTATTAAACCAGGTGATAGGGAGCGGTAATGGTTTAAGGCACGAATAGAATTAAGACCAAATTGACCTTTGCTCTGACGAAGTACGCAGAACAGAAGACGGTGGACTGTACAGAAGAAACGTCGGAACCATGAAACCAGTTGAAACTAGTTCAGTTGAAGCACATCATCTCTAAGGGTGCACCAAAAAGAACCCGGACAACAGGTCAACCAGTCCAAGCCAACTTTGTTGTTCGGCCCAAGCTAACAGCACCTGCAGTAGTTTGTGTTGCGCTTATGAAAATAATAACTAACAGAAAAATAAACGTCTCTCGTCTTGTACTGAGCATGGAGTGCTAACTAGCGTAAAAGTTTTTAGGGGGCGCGATGTAAAACATGTCCTTTCATTTACAACGTTGAGAAATTGTCGGGACCCAAGCGATCCATTAAGATCACAGATCATTTTACCTGTACCTCAGCCAATGTCATCTACTGTATAAGGGCCTGTTCACATGGAGGTGGGGGACCCCAGGTAGGTGAGGTACCCCACCTACCCGAGGTCAGAAAAACCTGGCCTTCACATGCAGCCCCGGGGTGCTGAGGTGAGGTTAAAATGCTATCGCAGATTTGGACTCTCCAATATTTTCATCAGAAGAAGCTTTTCGTTTCGTTGTTCTTACAGGCACGACTTCAACTTCATCCAAGACCGATATATCAGATTGATTATCACACTCCACAAGTGCACTGTCAGCTACTTCAGAACTTTCTTCGATGACATTGTTGTCGATGTTTACAAGGTGATATCGGCGAAAAAGCTCGCCACGCTTGTACTGACCAGCCATGTTGTTTTGGCGGGCTTTGGCGCAATTCAGAATTCAAAGATAATTGCCCAGATGAACATCACCCCACCCCACCCTCAGCATTCACATGAAGAAAACTTACCCCACCTAAGCGGGTTACCCGGCACGGCTGACCGGGCAACCCGCCTAGGTGAGGTACCCCACCTCTCATGTGAAAGCAGTCAAGAAAAAAAGAGAGATTGTATGGAGAGATTGGTAACCCCACCAAGGTGGGGGACCTCACCTACCTGGGGTCCCCCACCTCCATGTGAACAGGCCCTAACTTACACTCTTTGCAAAAAGTTATATATCGGCGAAACAGGTAGACGACTAGGCGACCGTTTCCGAGAACACCTTCGCCACGTAGAGAAAGACGATAAGGACGCTTCTAAACCGGTCGCTAGACACTTTAATCTGCTGAATCATTCTAAGCAACATATGGCAGTCTGCGGCCTCTCCCTACATCAAGGAAGCACAGAAAGCCGCAAAACTCTTGAACAAAGATTTATTTTTCAAATCGGCACTCTTAATCCTCACGGTATCAACTAACGCTTTTCATTCAACTAATTCATTCTGTTGTTTTTCACGTTGCCAGGCACCAATCAATAGCGTAGCTCCATATTTCTGTATATAAACCACACACAACCCACAATTCCTTGATTCCTCTCCGACGAAGGGCGAACGCTCGAAACGTCAGCTTCCGAATCTCTTTACGGTGGACAATTCACATTATCAACCCAGTTGATAAAACCAAATTATCTTGTAATACTCCCACCGTGAAATAGAGTAAACGTTTATCCGGTAAACACCCCTTTCCGGCACGGCCTCTCCCCATAGAGCATGTCTGAGTGTCAGTTACTTGGTTAAAAACTTTATTCTTGTGTTCGGACTAAGTTTGAATTAAAACCAAAATAATGTATATTATGTTGGTTTTTATCTCGCACAGAAGTGGTGCTGAGAGTTTTGATTTACTATCAGTGCAGCACGGATTTCTTAAGCTGGAGTCAAAGATGCTTCTGTTGGGATCAATGACATCTTTAAAGAACACGAGTAGTAGTTTTCATCAGTTCCAATTAATTTTCGACGATCAGATACTACGGGCAGTACTTCGGTTCCGATCTTTCATATAAGGGACAAAACGACAGTTTAACAAGGCTCAAGTGCAGCAGCTTGAGGCAGTGAAATGGGACGACATGACCCTTTGCAAACAAAAGGCAAGGCTTGTGACATTGTAGTCGTATAGTAAAAAAGCATCCGGCCTCTTGAGATTTGTCTAAAATAGCACTCAATCTATCTTCGTCTCCTCGAAGTAAATATTGGCGTTTATTAAGTTGTGATGCAAGCAGGAGTTTTTAAGAGCACGGAAAGCCTGTCAACTATAGTTTCTGGTGTGATCATACAAACGGAGAAGTTGCTCCATGTCTCGAAGGACGCATAGCTAATAACACGAACGTCTACAGTTACCGGCAGAAGTCGGGATAGCCTGTCGGAGTGACTGAAAGTCTGTCCATGGGATAAATGTACCAGTACAAAGAGAAATGCGCTGTCGTTCTCTAGTTTCGAAATTAACAAGATTTTATTGCCTCGGCTGAACAAGCGGCAAACATTTACTAGCAACATTTGTTTTTGCATAATATATTGTACTTTATTGGCTTCCTGCACTACTATGAATTACAAAAACTGTTATCTATATCGCTTAACCTACTTTACATTGCAGTGGTTTGAACAGTACTGACGCTAACATTTCTCTTATGCATTACTAACTAATTTCAGCAACATGACGGGCAACATCGGAGTTTCGTTCTCTTGTTCAGACAATGTCTTTACAAAAGGCGCTACTTAGCAGCACTCTACTGCGTCTACGTATCTGTATGCTGTATGCTAATTTTTGTGCTAGTGAAAATCACTTTTTTAGCAAGAAAACAAATACTTCTTGTAGTTACAACGAGAAACCTGTGCAAAGTGTTGTCCTTCTGCCAAGATGTTCACAATATTTTTCAATTGTTTTTTTTTTATTTTAGCTTGTCCAAAAGGAGGAATCTGCTCTCTCTAATTCCAGCCCTGGACTGACAACATTTCCATTATTTAACAATCTTCGCTAGTCGTATCACAATGTTAAAATAAATAATATAAATTCCTCCAACCAAAAAAAAAAGATGAGAGAGTCATTGAGGTCAGCATCCACTACCTGTTCATATAGGTTATGTGCTTAATCATATTATCTTCAATATTTAGAATGAGTTAGTTACAGAGCAATGGATGTAACATCTATAGTCCAGTTTCGAAGTTTTTACCTACAGAGACATAATACAAAACAACAAACAAAGGCAATAAAAACGATAAACCCACACACAGAACCAATAATAATAGGAAGAAAATCTCTGTTGGGAGGCACTTGGTGGTCGGTTTGTTTGCTTGGTGTTCGTGCTGGATTTGCGGTAGAGGAAGCTGCAAAAAAAAAAAGAGATAAACCTTGAGGAAAAAAAAAAAACTGATTCAGTCTTCTATTTCGTTAGCCTGGTTTGCTAACGGTATAATTATATTGTCCATGCATCCAAATCGCAAGTTAATGAATGAAATTACGATAAAAAAGCAGATGGTTGACACGGGACTAGACAAACCACAAACATTATTCCAACTTGTACAAATCACTAAACACGGAACAAAAAACGGTATGTAATACTGCATAAACCAATTGAAATGCTGAACGGACGGCTGTAAAGGGTAAATTTAATGCCCAACGTTTCGGTTAGGTAAAGTCTGCATACGAGCCAAGTGGCTCATCAGGCCGGAGCTTATCCCGGTTTCCGTGGCATGAAGCGACTAGGAATATTTCTACTCCCCCCTGGATGGGATGCCAGGCCATCGAAGGGTTACCCCCAGCATTACATTCGCCGGTACCCATTTATACACCTGGGTGGAGAGAGGCGCCGTGAGAGTAAAGTGTCTTGCCTAAGAACACAACGCAATGTCCCCGGCCAGGGCTCGAACCCAGAACGCTCGCTCCGGAGTCGAGCGAACTAACCATGAGGCCACCGCGGTTAGACAGGACCCTAAAGCTAAGTAAAAATGGATACTAAAGGAAACGCTAAAGGAAATATGTGACAAGATAGTTTGACAAAAATAGAGAAAAAAGAAAGGTGTACTAGAGTGGATACATTTAAAAAAATATAAATAAATTAAATTTCGTCACGCCTCTTTATCCCAGAAGGTTCAAGAGTCTTGCCCTTAGAGATCAAACATGCTTCTCTTGCCTTGCGAATAAAGGGTCAAGTGGTCTGAAACGGCGGTGGATTGATCAATGTGATCAAATTTTGTAACAGCTTATCCATTTTTACTTAGCTTCAGTGTACCCTTGAAGAAGCTTAGTCCTGTCTAACTGGAACATTAGGCATTGAATTTATCTTTTTCAGCCGTCCGGTCAGCCCTTAAATTGTTTTTTTGCTTAATTTTACACTGCTGACCCTGATCTAAACCAAGATCCTGCATCACTTCGCTGCTGTTTGCACAAGTGGTCCTTGCATTACAGTTTATCCATATAATACTGTCACCAATTCAGGAAATGGCTTGGAGAGAAATCACCGTCGGGTAATGAACGTGTACACTTATACTTAAACTGAGTATAGGCCAAATATCGTGCTTAATTTACTCGATTTTAAACCTTTACCCTTCTTTTGGATGAATAGTCATTTGCTATTTCTGTGGCGGAACTGAGGCTGCTGCATGCTAGTAGTTATATAGTTGGCGGTATTAGCACACTTTTCAGCACACTTTTCAAAACATAAAATCAAGCACACTTTTCCAAATCCATATCCAACACAGAATCCTAAGTCAAATCTTATCAGCTTATTCAGTTGGTTGAATCAATCCAGCGAACTTTTCCAAATCCATTTCAAACACAAAATCAAATCCTTAATTAAAATTATATAAATATAATATATGAAGATACTCAGAAAATTGTTCAAGAAAAAAAAGCAAACTGTATTGGATGTTGGAAAAAAGCAAACTGTATATGATCTTAAATTTGATTGTTATATATGTGGTAAGAAGAATTTATCATTATTTCAGAAATGGGCTCATGACAGTAAACATAAAACTTAAATATTTTATATAAGATAATGTCCATATGCATAACTTGTCACACCATCATCATTTAAATATCTCTTGTCATCAAAACAGCTGAGTGATACTTTGTTTATCTCATAAGTACCAAGCTTATGATTTTCACTTCTGATTGTTTTCATTTTATGGCTCATTTGTTCAGCATTGAAAAGTGTATTTTTATAGTTTTCATGTGTAATGTCTTTTTTGATAATATTCTTTTTTATACCTTTTGCTGTCTTACCACCTTTTTGATTATCTTTCATATAACTATACATTTTAGATCGCAGACCTATGAATTCACAAATAGGAATTCCAGCAGCTTCATCTTTAAACTTACCAATTACTTTTTTATTTGAGTTTTCAAAATACTTTGAGCTTTCAGGATAGTCACTATTGTCAAACTTATATTTATCATTCCAAAAGTCTTGATACACATCATCAGCTTCAATCTCATAAGTCAGAGAGTCTGTGTCTGTGAAAAGTAGTCTTGCTTTGTCTCCATATTTATCTTTAATATAGTTGTAATGAAAATCATACATCAATGTCTTACTAAGATCTAAGATACACATCCCTACATATGCCGGCCTATTTAGAGTAAGTGTTTCTTTTATCTTATGAACTGCTACTAAGTTCTCATTGAAGATCTTACTACTGATATAAGTTGGTTTGCTTGCCAACTTTGTTAACTTCTTCTTATCAGTTACTAATCTTACATCAACTCTTTTTCTTATATTCTCCATTGTCTTACCGAACACACTATTATTCATTAATTTGAAGAAGTCTTTTTCAAAATCATTTTTTGCACTTTTTCTTTTTTCAGTATTGAAATCAATATATTGCTTCAACCAAGGAGATTGATTAAATTCGAGAACTCTATGAACTTTAGTCAATTTCAAACCAAGATCAATATATAACTGAAGGTTTCTGTAATGAAGAACGTATTTATTTTTATTGCTGAGTGTTGGTATTAGTTTTTGTACAAGACCAATTGATATTCCATATTTCTCAGCAATTTGTTTACTATACTTGGATAGCATGTCTTCTGTTACTTTGACTTTTTCTGGTCCCAATGGATAATCATTATGTAAGTTATGTAGTTCTTTTGGATATTCTAAATCAACTTCTAATATCAAACCTTTTTTACTATCTTCTTTGTATTTACCAAGATCTAATTTATTAATATGTTCTTGCTTCATCCATTTGAATCCACCAGTTGGAAGATATTGACTCATAGCCCATCCGTATAAGTTATTGGCATCAAGATACATAATATATTTTGAAGAATCATTTTTATTATAATCATTCATGTATTTATTGTTTGCTTTACCATAACGATTGGCTATATAGCTTATACCACCACGCATTCCTTTTTCAATAAATTGAAACATATCAATATCAGTCATCAATTCTAATTTGATATCTGTCATTTTCAACATAGCATCCCAAGATAATCCTGGAGATGTGAAATAATGACATGGATCTAATTTATAATACTCAAGACATGTCTTTCTAAAGTTTTCAAATACATCAGCTAAAAGAAGTATATCTGATTGTAAGTACAAATCATGGTAATCACACATATTATTCATTGAAAATGTTTTCCAAACTTTTTGAGCATGATTATAATCTTCATCTGATATATGTTCATCATTTAATAAACTATAAAATTGATCTTTGGTTGGCAAAACAGTATCTTCAAACTTATCAAAACTGTCCATATAGTCATAAGGATAAACACCTTTTCTTATCATCAAATCAAACTTATCACCTTGGAAACGCTTAGAGGTATACTTTAATGTTTCTTTTGGTAAATTGCTGACAAGTTTTTCAAGACTTAAACTCATAAATTGAAAACTATCAATAAAGGTAAGATAATTACCTAACATAAATGCCATATACTTTTCCATATTATTTGGAATTGCATTGATATTCATTTGTGTGTCTTCTCCTTTCTTATTTTTATATGTATGATTCTTAACTATTGCTCCAATCTCTTGCATTATGAAATGACTATCATAACCTCTTAGATTATGAAATATGACAGGTATCTTTAATTGCTCAGGATTTACTCTTAGTTCTAGATTGCACTCTTGATGAGCTGAGCCTCTATACTTGCCAGTTATATGACAATGGTCTCGAACTCTAATATCTTTATTAGTATACTTTTTATTACAAATATAACATTCTTCAGCTTTCTTAAATTTATCTTCATCTTTCTTTGTCATTTTCAAAGGTTTATTGAATTCTTTTTTCATTACTTTCTTGCAATATTTTACTTCATCTAACATATATTCCAAGAATGTATAAACAGCTTTTTCTCCTCTATAAATTTTCAACGGTTGACTATATTTATCATCATAACAACATACAACTTTATAACCAAATCCACAGTCAGTATGCTTTTGATAAGCATTTGTTTATGATTGATTATCATCTGGTTGACAATTGGACATTTTTCTGTTATAGCTTCAAAATCAGCATAAATCACAAATGGCACTTGTTGTTGTTTATGGAAGTTGTTATATTTTAATATATTGTTACCCTTCTCTGGCATTTTTACTGCTTGTGTTCCATTTACTTCGATACAATTATCTTTATGATTATTCAATACTTCTTCAGAGCTGAAACATTGGAGACAAAACATACAAAAATGTTTCCTATGCTCATGCTTCGTTTTGTTGAACATAAATCTATTAAAATCTTCGATTAGCACATAGTGTTTATTTTCATTTTCAGTTATCAATAATAATTCCATGTGATCATCATATTTTTCTTTTGAAACATAGATTGGATATGGTTGCTTGTTTTCAAAACCAAATACATTGACATTGATTTCATTTTGCTTTTCAATTTTATTATACTGCTTTATTGTCACTGGGAATTCAATTCCAGAGTAATCTAAATTGTTAACGTATTCCTTGTCTGATTTTTTGATTCGATTTGGGTTTTTATCTTGAGGATTCAAATGTCTGATATGACACCATCTAAAACATTCATTATCTTCATTTTTCATATTGATCAATCCCTTTCGATGATGTCCGAGTTCTTGTGGTAATTTGATATATGATGATCCTTTTAATGGCTCATATTGTACAACATTAATATAATGATTGTCAACTGATTCAACAGTCCAACCAGAACCTTCAGATATCCATTGAGCTACTAAGTTCAATATTTGTTGTTCTGATAATTGTAGTGATCCAAAGATTTCTGTGTTGTTGATAATGGTTTGTGGTTTGCTATTGAAGTATGCTGATTTGTATATAATTTCTTCACCCGACATTTTTGTAAAAGTTACCTTGAGCGTTTCAACTGCTTTTAAACCTTTCATTGATGTGAGTGTTTTTGTAATATGATACTCAATGGCCTTTCTTGTGCTTTTCAACTGTTCTAAGGGATCTTTGTTATGTTTTATACCAATTTCAAAAGACTTTGTATAACCCCTCATTGCTTTTTCTTTTTCTTCAATTTTAGTTCTCAATAATAGAACTGGTTTCTTAGTCCTAGGTTTTGGTGTTGGTTTGTAATCATGTCTGAATTCTAATGGTGGTTCAATTATATTGTCTTCATAATCTTGTACCATCTGCTTCACACTCTTACGAGGGGTTGGGATTGGTTGCTGTTGTACATTTTGTTGCAATAGCTTTTGTATTTCTAAATTCTGCTTAATCAACAATCTGATTGATCAATTGAGATTTGGTAAGATTTTTTAAATCACTAGTCTTCATATAATTAGTTAAGATTATATTTTCCATTATACAATATTACTATATATTATTTTGTTCTTAAGTCATTTTATAGCGCGTTTAAAAATGTTAATAATAAGAAACTTTTTAATTTCTGATTATTAATTGATGTATGATTTTATTGTGTTTTTTTATTATTTGCGGCTTGTTCATTTTTGATATGTTTTTTTGTTTTGAGATGGCTCCATTTTCCAGCTAATGAGTAATCTTTATTTCCACATATGGAACATTTCCACTCTTTATTTAACATATACTTGGTTTTAATTGGTTTGTGTGCTTGCTTTCTTTCTTCTTCACTGAAATATTTTTTTGGTCTTCCCATTATATATACTATATATAAAAATTTTTTTAAGTGATTATATTGTAATCGATATTGGGTGAATCTAATAATTTTAAAGCAACATCAGACATTTTTTTTTGACATGCCAATGTTAATGCTGATTCTCCATTTGCATCTTTTTTATTGTAATCAATATTGGGTGAATCTAATAATTTTAAAGCAACATCAGACATTTTGTTTCGACATGCCCATATTAATGCTGTGACTCCATTTTCATCTGTTTTATTACAATCAAGATTTGGTAAATCTAATAATTTTAAAGCAACATCATTCCTTTTATTGATGCATGCCCATATTAATGCCATTTCTAAATTTCCATCTATTTTATATGAATATTTTGTAAAATTTGTTGATGTTTCATTGTTGTGGAGTTCCATATTATTTGTATTATATTATATTTATATATTTTATTATTCGTTTTAATCATTTATTTAACTGAAGTTTCAGATGAAGACAAAGAATTCACATGTCCAAATTGTAACAAATTGATTAAGAATAATAATAAATATAAGCACAAGAAGCATTGCAAAAATAGCCAGAAACAATAATATTTTTGGCCATCAT
>CAXHUQ010001248.1:0-5000 GCA_964020085.1 Micromussa lordhowensis
AGTCTCCTACCTTGTATATATTATATATAGAGAAGAAACCGTTGGAACCTAAACTACGCTAAACCGCTCTAAATCAGTTAAAAAATCACACAGCACACAAAGAAAGCGGAGCTGGAATCCAGGTAAGCGGTTTTTATTGTAATTCAACGGTAATTTTTCGTTTTTTTCGGGTTTACTTCTTTCCCCATACAAATCTTTATAAATATGCAAATCGCTCGAGTCACGTAACAATGCAAAGGTCCACATAGAGCTACTCATATATCGAGCTTGGGCCACCTGTGAGACAGAAAGCCATTATCGCTCGGCTTAAAGATGACCCAGAGTCAGATAAAGCAGAAATAAAGAAGAGAACAACTAGTAAAACATTTGAAAAAGAATTGGAAACCAAGCAAAAGGAGAGAGTAGATCTTAAAAAAAACCCTGGAAAAAATCGGCCAACTTGATTCAAGCATTCCTGAAGAAGAAAGAGAAAGAAATGCCATGGAAGAAGGTCTCAACAGAATAAAAACTTTTGATGTTTTGAAAGGGCAGCAAAGGCATCTTCTGCGGCTAAACGAAGAAGACCAGGCGATCATTCAAGATGCGATAGAACCATCAATTAATAAAGAAGCCGCAGAAGAAAGAGTTGAGGCTAGAAATGAAGAGATCGCGCGACTTCAAACCTATATTGCAGAAAGAGAAGCCAACATGCCTCTCCGAGAAAGAGTTCGCGAGATCTTCAAAAAATATGGCGTGACGGTGGCATCTATCTTTATCGCCGCCGGCGTCACCATCGGGGCGGTTATTGGGGCAATCACCAACGCTTTGAAAGCCATGGGCAAACAATTGGCAAATGGCCTAAAAGCGGTTGGGGCGAAAGCTGCTTCTGCGCTGCCTGGGCTGATCGAATCTGTCGTCAGCTTCCTTTTCAAAACCGCCGGACAGGCAATCGGCTATCTAGCCGAGCATACCTGGCTCCTGATTTTAGCGGTGGTTGCATTTCTTTTTCAAAAATTGAAGCGTTAACGCAATGCAAACAATAGCAATGCAACGACCGCTACTGTGCCAACAATCACCGCAGTTTTTTTTTATTTCATGCTGCGGCGTTTTTTCTGAAAACGTTTCCTCAATTTTTCCCGCTTCATCTTGCTTTGAAGCTTGCGTGGCTGCTTTGTGGATCGGATTTGAGGGCTGGCTGTCGTGCGGGTTGATTTTTGATGGCCCCCCATCCATCAGTATGAGACCCACTTTTTTTGTTACTGAATTACGTCATTGTTGACGCCTAGCTTCATTCCTGGAACGGCTTGCTTCAGTTTGTTGTTGTATCCGACCGTGCTTTCCGTGTTGATAATCATTATCGCCGGCATCAGCCACGCTCCAGGGCACACTGCAAGATTCAGCCTGACCTTAGCTTCATTAACCGCGAGCTGATACCTTTGCACGCTCTTCGCCAAATCCGGCTGCCTAATGGCGTCTTCCATGAGAGTCAAGAACTCCGTCTGTGCCTCTTTTGCTCTCCCGCCTGTCCCAATTATGCCGCTCCGAACCATAACTTGCGCGCCCAACATGCAGTAAACGAAGGCCTCAATCGACTGGTTAATGCGTGCAAGTCCCGCTTGTGTCAAACCTGATGATTTGTTTGGTGCGAACCAGTCATACTGGGCAAATGCCACACTATCGAGCTCAATGAAAGCTAGCAAGTTTCCATCTTTTGCTTTCCCTCCTTCATCGGCGAATTTGTAAAACCCTCCTGGATATTCCGCCCCTGTTTTCATTGGCCCGTGGCCTGACACTCCGATGTACACGTCGCCCAGGCCGTGGTTTTTTCTGCTTATGAACCGGAAATCACTTGTTGGGCCTATCCCGAACTCTGCGCATATCCGTTTGTATGAGGCCACGTTGTAACGATTGCCCGATAAATTGAATGTTGGGTCTCCGGGGAGGGCGCTTATGCTCTGGATACCCCCCATCTGGAACAAAATTCTCCTGACTGTGAAATACACACGAAATTTGTAGAAGGCCCTCACTTGCGGAGAAAGATCCAGGCCGCTGTCAAAGATTTCTCTCGAAATTCCACAGCCTTGCGTTGCGCAAAATACCGCGAAGTTGAGCTGCTGCGGCCAATAGCTCATATTCGGCCCCCCTAACCAACGTTTTGCTTCTGCAGCGGAGTTATGCCTTATTCTTGTTTGTTGGAATATTTCCCTGAATTTCGCCACAAAGAAAGAATCTGGCCGCACGTAAAGCTTTATCGGGTTGTTGAAGATTTTCTTGAGGCTTGGTGCTGCTTCAGTGAAATCCACTGCAGGGATTGGCAGGGCTTTTTTTGTTCTCAGCGGGGACAGTTGATATGGGAACCCTTCCACGCCTTCCAAACCGAGCGCAGTCTTCATTTGCGGGCTCCAATATTTCCTGTCCGATCCAAACACGCTATGGCCTCCCTTCAAAAACATTTCAGATCCTGTGATGTTCCCTTTATCATCAGAATATGCTTGGGCAAAGAATTCGCTCTTGTCCGCGTTTGGAAACTGTGCCGTGAATTCTGCCCACGCGCTTTTCTTCGACGCGGCTATTTGAGCAAGCGTTGGTTGTGGGTCGTTCATTATGAATGTTGATATATCTATCCAATATAAAATGGTTGTTCTGACAATTGTCACTCAAAAGAATGGAGAGACTGTCTACTTTGACGAACCGATTCCCCAAGCTCATTTCATGAAACTGATCTCGTGCAGTTTGTATAACTCTTGGCACAATCTGAAAAGTGCAGGGCAAATACATTTCAAAGAAGATAGAGAAGTTTTGGCTTCCATACCTCAGGGCCATTACACTTCTCAGTCACTCGCAGAAGAGCTAACAGAAAGTTTGAAATCATACAAAAACAAAAAAAAATACAAATTGAAACCAATAATCCCAATTCTGGGCTAAAAATAACAGTTTGGGAGCCAGCCAACAATAGATCGTTTTCACGTGACGTCATCACTTTCTAAAATCTAAAACTAAAGATGCACCAAAGTTTTCATCCTCATCAGGTATAAGAGGTGACATATTTATATCTGTTTACAACTTTACAGCTCAATAGCGTGCTTCCTTTGAAAACCAGAGCATTTTGAATTTCCGAGTTATGGAGGTGCGTGACACAAGGCTACGATCAAATTTGTTGAAAAATATATACTTATCTCATGATTTTGAGCCCAGTTAGAAGCGAGAGCATTAGGAACAGTGCTTATGTAAATACTTGTTTTTTCATTACTGATAATCAGTCGCCTAGAAAGCCAAAGTAAGTTCCAGATGTTTACACTATTTTCCGGCCGCCATATTGGTGTACCATGGAGGTACACCAACATGGCGTTTTCATACTGGGCTCTGTAAATTTCTGTGAAACATTTCGACGAATATCTGAAGTTTGGGGAAACGCACAGGGCTAAAACTTGGAGAAGTGTCTTATTTTTTTATCTTCTATAACATCACAATTTCTTAGCTTTTTCCACTGGATAGTTTTCGATTTATTTTTTTATTGCGTGACAGTGAAAACGATCTATAGGCAAAGAAATTTCAGTCAGTCATACTTTAAGCCGGTTCATTAACTCTGGGACGACGTTGACTACGATAACTTATGTCAAAAAGCTGAACAGCCCTTCCGCCATCCGCACCTCCTGAAAACATATACCCTCAAATTCGGCCTCCTGACTTCAGGATGCAAAAAGTTAATGAAATTTCCGCCGCTCTGAACAAAGAAGTGGGCCACTATCGGGCGGTTGCCAAAAAATATAAACGCACCAAGAAGATTTTCAACTATACCGCCGGCGGCTCAAGCCTTCTTTCAGCCGCTTTTTCAAGCGCCAGTTTTGGTTCTGCTCTTTCTTTTGTGGGTCTGCCGGCTACAATACCCCTCGGCGTCGTTGGTGGGTGTTTCGCTCTCGCTTCTTCGGGTTTAATAATCGCTTCCAAAAAGGCCGATTCCAAGGTAAAGAAACATCAAGAGATTGTCACGCTTGCCATTGCGAAACGCGACACGGTTGACCGGCTGCTTTCCAAAGCTCTGACCGACAATGTGATATCAGACAGCGAATTTCAGTTAATCATGGATGAATTTTCGCAGTACAAAGTTCTGAAAGACTCTGTTCGGGCAAAACTCACGCGGCATTCGTCTCAGCCTGACGTTGAGAAGATCAAGAAAGATGTCCGAAGCGAAATGGAGGCAGATTTCCGAAAAAAAATATCCGCTCTTGCCGCCGGTTCGAATTCCAAAAATTTCATTCAGGCTTTCATTTTAGCGTGACGCGTCATGCATGACGCGATTCTGATGTATCATTTCGAGTGCGTATTTCGAATAAATCGTAAATATATAAAATGATCGCATTGGTTCACACAATTTGGCACGCCATCGCCGAACTTTTGTTGCCCTCCTGGCAAAAAGAAGTCAGAGATATAACATATCAAGTCGTAAACGCGATGAAAGAGGCAAAAAAAAATGAAACTGCTGTTTGATTGCCACAGTTTCATCTTCTTTTGGTGGATTGCTTGTTTCAGCTGTATAACAAAGAACTCTTTTCCCTTTCGTTCAAAATCTTACGCAGCAGTTCTTCGCCGCTAAATGATAAGATGACTTGCCCACCGCCCGCAGAAATAACAACCTTGTCTATTTCAGGATCTTCATAAATTTCCTCTGATGTGGCAATGACCTCTTCTTCTTGTTTTGATACAAAATAGTTGGCAATCAGCCCTGCCGTGGCCACAACCGAGGCCGTTATTAAAATGCATGATAGCTTTAAGATGAAACCCAGACTAGCCGAGGCCACAACCAAGGCGGCTATTAAAATGCTCGACAGCTTTAAGATGGGGCCCAGAGGGTAGGGGTAGGGAGGAATTGCAGAGAAAGGCCTGACACAAACGTTTTTATTGGCTCATGTCGTACGTCCAGATTCTGGACGTGGCGCTGATTGGATAATTTACAATGCACCCTGACGTCACACCACCGGAAATAAAAATTTCATACTGGCGTATTCTGTGAACTGATCTCG
>CAXHUQ010001248.1:10000-45000 GCA_964020085.1 Micromussa lordhowensis
CGATGCTTTTAAAAATACTCTGGATGGTTAGGAGAAAATTGTCGTTGGGTGTCCCTGCTCAAAGAGTTTATACGTTACTAAATTTATTTAAGGAAGTGATAATTATAGGAGCCTCGCTTTTGTTAACGTCACTGTCTTCGCACCGTCCAGCTAAATGTGTCGTAAAGGTGTCTTGATATTACTTGACTGGAACAAAAATAAATATATATGCTGCAACGAAAGATACTTGTGATCTCTTTTTCCCTCTATGGTTAGATCTTGTTGGTTTTAGAAGGTTCCCATTGAATTTGTGAATAAGGATTACTTGATTAGAAAGTGATGTTAGTATAATCTTTCTATTGCAAAAAGATTTAAACGAGCGGGAAGATAGCTTTCTTAGATATTTTCTGCTGTCTTTTTCTGGACCACAAGAGTGTCACCTGAAGGCTGTTTTCACTTCGCTCAACGTGGCCTTTGTGCCATTATCTCGTTTACGTTTGAAGCAACGTCATATCCCTCCAGTGAGAACATTCATCAATGTTTTGCGGTTTTGTGTAAATTCTTGGGTGAATTTTGGACATATTGTGAATGAGTTATTTTTTCTTAAAGGGTACGTTAAATTGAGGAAAATATGAAATGTTGAAGATTAGATGGATTTGAAAAATTGAAATTTGAAGTGAAGAATTAATAGACGGACACAAAACAGTCCCCTACGAACCTGGGGCTCTTTTTCGAGGGGGTCAACTGTCTGGTATTGTTCCCAACCCATTTTAATCTTAACAATTCCCATTTAAAACTACTTCAAATTTCAGTCCTAATTAGGTAGAATCCCCCCTTAATGACTGACTATTACGGAGCTTTCTCTGCATCTACATCCAATTTTCCAGGCCAGATACAGTCCATTATCATTGATACAAGTTCTAAAAGCATTTTAACATGATTATATAACAATGAAAAAAATCTAAAAAATCAGTTTTGGTGCCAAGTTTGTTTTCGTTCCTCTGTTGTTGTAAATTTACACTTTTCGTGTACAAAATCGGCAATTGTGTTGAGCTCGTGCTATTGTTGATATCAATTAACTTGAAATTGTTTACAGCTTGAATTTTCTGATAATGATCGATTTAAGGGGTGTATGTATCGTAGTATAATATAGAAAACTTTCTGTTAGGGGGTATGATCTATATGATCTGATTATGATCTGGCTGGCTCCTTTAATATTCGCACCTTGGAATCATTTTTTTTTTTTAATCAATTTAAGTAAACCCTAAAATGTGCAGAATAATTCTGTTAGCTGTTTCTTCCATTTGTTGTCTCAAAGGATAACGTCACAGAATGTATTATATTAGTATTTTATTATTTTTGTGGTTTATGGAATGAAACAGCCAACAATACATTGCAGTCGGATTAAGTGGAGTGAAGACTTTATTTGCAACGCAGATAACTTTTTTTACAATAAACATTGCTTAACTTGTGGCCCTCTATTATAACAAAGTGGATATAATATAAAGATCACATCATTTGACAATGGTAAGAAAAATAAATAAGTCACAGAAATGAAACTGTAATTATCACAATTAAAAACCAATATGACTGTAAAAAAGTCTATTTTAGGTTTATTTCTATCTTTTTTTAATTTTGCTATTTCAGCTAAGTAAAAACCGGTTCACTGCACTTTTGAGGCCAATACTGTTACGTCATATTTCAAAGAAGCAAACCTTGCTTCACTTTCTCTGAGATGAGAGTTCTTTGAATCAGTAAACTCGCAGATCTCTTGATTTTGATTGTCGCTGCGATTTCGTAAAGATCTTAAATACTTAAGTCGGCTATTAGTTTTGTCACAAACTTGACAGGTATCAACCCTAGATTTTCTGAAGCTAAGAACATCTTTCAACTCGGCGTTAAAGATGTTTCTAAACGTTGAAAAACTTATAACAGGTCCTTTGTTTTTTCTTTTTAACTTGGTCGTCTTGACATTAGGGTGTTCACGAATATATTCCGACCACATTTTTCGCATTGATTCATGTGCGGCAAAGTACTTTTTGCTGCCACTCCGCGATCTTCTATAATGAGACTCGGACGCGTCATATGAAAGTATGAAGTCGATGACAGTGTTTTTTGTTTCAGGCAAAAGTCTTCGAGGACTGGTTTGCCCTCTTCTGTCGGGTTCTATCAATGGCCCTTCAAAGCTCATCTTTCTTAACAGACATTCTATTTTATGCTTTGAGATACCGTAAACCTTGAGGAACGCAGTCTTGCAAACTTCACCAAGCGATGGGGCCTTGTATGTTATTTTTCGTCTTCCCATTGGCGTGATCTTCACTTCCAAAAGTTTTGCCAGAAAGTAATTTTGTTCATTGTATTGTTTCTCATAAAGCAGGTTCCTTTGCCGTCGTATGATGCGTTTTATGTTACGCAGACCATGTCTCAGCAGGCATCCATTATCACAACAGGTCAAATTCAAATCATGCAACTGCCTAAAGGCTGCATTTTTGCGTCGGTTCACTCTGAACGTCTTTGCCACGTAAACCTTTTTTAACTTGCTTCTGCAACTCAGAGTTCTCCTTCCTTTCTCTACCGAGCTTGCAAGAGGGTTACCTTTTCTAAAATATTGCCACGGATTTGAACTGTCAATCAAAGGCTCCTAAGAGCTAACTCATTCATCCATATAACAATAATTTTGGTAAGAATTTGACAATTTGTTTGATAAATTTCAAGGCTGATGTAAGGTTCTCTAGCTGTAATTGCAAATAAAGTTCATTGTTTGGTTGTTTAATCGATATGTGGTATTATGAGACAGGAAATATTTTGCTGTTTTAGTCTCAGCAACAGGAGTTTGGGGAGGGATACATAAAAGAGCACATTTACAGCAAAAATGCCTACCCAAGCAATTAGAATGCTATATCCAAACATAACAACATTTAACTTTATTTTCATTAAATTTAACAAGATTTAATGCCAACAAGTTTGATCTACAAGATTGTTTTAAAGTTCCTTTCTAATTTCATTTCTCAACATTGTTAACAATCAGGTGCAGTCATTAAATATAAAAATATGCAACTACACATACAGATATATCTCATCAAATATTTTATGGAACTGAAACTAAATCTTAGAAATAATCTACAACTTATTGTTGAAATGGAGAAAAGGAAATGCAATCTCTATACAGTTATTCGAGCTCTAGTTATTGGATAAATATGCATCTACACATGCTTATAGGTATATCTCATCTAATCTTATGCTGAACTGACACAAAATCTTATGCAACAATGTACGATTTATAGTGAAAATGGACAAAAGCAAATGCAATTTCTATGCAGTTGCAAACTACCTCAAGAGTGAGGTGGTCTTTATTTAAGTCGAAGTAACAACATTTTTTAACAAAGTCTTGGGACTTCTAATCACTGATATGCACAATTTGCATAGGCAAAATAATTTTATCTGATTTTTAAAATGCAAATAATTATCTTCTTTATTGGCACAAGTGTTGCATATATTACACTTGGTGAGTAGTAATGTCCTAGGTATATCGGATCTAATCTTATACAGAACTGAAACAAAATGTTAGGCAATAATCTACAATTATAGTGGAAATGAACAAAAGCAAATGCAATGTCTATGCAGTTGCCAACTACCTCAAGAGTGAGGTTGTTTTGTTTTAAGTCTAAGTAACAACAACACTTTTTTAACAAAGTTTTGGTTCTTTTAATCACTGTTATGCACAATTTGTATGGACAAAATAAATTTATCTTACTTTGAAATTGCAAATTTTATCTTCTTTATGGGCAGAAGAGTTGCATATATCACACATGGTGAGTAGTCACATTCTAGGTATATCTAATTTAATCTTATACAGAATTGAAACTTAATATAATCTTAGGCAATAATCTACAATGAATAGTGGAAAATTGGCAAAAGCAAATGCAATCTCTATGTAGTTCCTAGGACCTCAAGATTGAGGTGGTCGTGATTGAAGACCAAGTGACAACAACACATTTTTTAAATTCTAATCGTTTTCATGCACAATCTGCATAGACAAAATGATTTTGTCTGACTTTGATATTGCAAATTTTATCTTCTTTAGGGGTAGAAGTGTTGCATATATCACTTTTGTGTTTAGTTTTGTAACATCTGCTTTTATGTTGTATCCCTCGGTGGCAGATAGTTGAGCAAAAAGGGCTTTGAGAGGGGCACTTGGTGAGTAGTAACGTCCTATTTTCTCACCTTGCAAATCACCAAGTAAGAAATTAGCCGACAACGTTGCTGATAAAAGTGACACGAGCATCATCTGTCCACAAGAAGTGCACTTCACCATTTCAGGGTCATTGTCGTCTTCTGCTGCGATTCTCCCATTGCAATTTACACAAACATATAGCTTGCTTATATCAGCTGCCAGGATTCTGCCCTCAATCTCTTCACTTTCTGTTTCTTTAGGCTTAAGTTTCTCAGCCTCGAGTGCCATTGCTTCAGAGATCTTAATTTCTTCGTTGCATGGTGAAATAGTTGAAGACTTAGCGCACTGGAGATAGGTCTTATTAAAATAGCCCACTCTCACTTCTCCAAATACGTACGCCTGCCCTTGTGTAACTGTTTCTATCACATCCTCCCAGATGGTGGCAGCAATGACAGCAGTTCCATCACTGACAACGAGCTCGCACTTCTTCACATCTTTGCCTGTGGAACGTGAAGTAACAGTCGCCGTTTGTCCTTTGGAAAGTACTCGGGCTTTCACCGAGACAATGTCGCCAACTGATGAGTGCTGCAATATCTGCTGAACAGAAGGATTTTTAGCAACTTGTCCTGTTACATCTTTCCAGCGGAATGACAAGTTCTTTGCCTCCTGCACTTGTGAAAAGTTATACAACTTATATTCCTCTACATCAGGTTGAAATCTACTCTTCTGTGGACTAACAGTTAATAATCGAACAGGCGTTTTGGAGTTCTGTTGATCTTTTAAGTTCTTGTGTTTGTCTGGTGAGAAGCAAACGACGCGACTAACGTCCTCCTTTTCTTGAATTTTAAAATCAAAATACCTGTTTCCAGAGCTCGGAATCTTTATCTCTGAAACGGTATGGATATATCCCTCTATGTCTTGATATTTTCGTTTGGTTGGACTGCCAGAACTGGACATTTTAGATGCCATATTGCGGGAGGAAAGCACGAAGTAAAGGTTATCTTACGCGTATGGGGTGTTTTAGTACTTGTCACTAAAAGTATTAATTACTATGTAACCGGTAACTTTAGTCGAAGGAATTCTCTTATCTGACTGTACGATAACAACGGTTGCGTTTGTAGTCAGTCATCAGTTCATCCTTTATCGTCCTTGTAAGCAAACCCACCCGCCGCTCCCAGGTTTCAGGGTTTGCTACTAGCAGCATGTTTGTACCACTATAAACGTTTCATGCGGCTCCGCTGATTCTCGTGTGTGATAGTAATTCGTATGGTTAGTCCTTTTCGCGTTGCCATGGAATCACAGCGAATTGGGCTTGGGGGGCTCCAAAAATTTTTAGACACCTCAAAGGGGTCCTCTGAAAAGATTAGGGGGGGGGGGGTCCGAAAATTTGTATACTTCAAAACCAACTGGAGAGGGGGGGGGCTCCTAAAAAATTGAACCGCTAGTGAGGGGGGCTGTTAAAATTTCAAACTTCGAGTTTCAATATGTTCATCTCCCCCTTGTAATATTAAATTAATTTTCCTTTACTTGATTATTGCCCTTTATATTGCATGTGGGAATATATAGTTGCTATTACACTTAAGTTTCTTAATTAGAGAGACAATCATGTTTATTTCATTATTGCTCCTCAATGTCGGGTATTTAATCGTACAGGAATTTTCAGTGTGCTAGATGTACTGATTATTTAATCTTTGTTTATGACAGTTCAGCAGGATGTACGTATAATTTGTCACATTCTTTTTCAATAATTAGTGAAAGCTTCTAGATAAGTCATGGCAGCACGACATCGTTCTTGCTGCACTGGGCACTTCTAAATGAGTCCTTGATAGTGTTCATCATTGCTCAATGACACTGCAATCAAGGTAATGAAATGGTCCATATGCTGCATATGCTCTTTTGTTGAGGATAAAATGGTGCTGGTTTGTTTCTCTTTTGAGCAGTAGCTGAGGTTGCTAGTATAGATCCTCACAATCTTGTGTTCGATTGATGTCTTTGAGGTGTTTAGGCATACAGTAACATTAGTGTCTCTTTGTGATAGCATGGGCTCAACTTGTGTTTTGTTTGCTTCATCTGTATCAGCATTATCCTTCAGTAGCTTTATTAAAGAATATCTCTTTCTATCACTGATGGTGTGAATGGACACCCTGTAGCTTGGAATTGTGACATTAAGGTACAGATATTACTTGAACAGGATATCACCAGCATCAGCATACTCTTGTGATCCATTGATTGTTTTTATACGGTATGCCATTTTGTAGTTGAACATTTAAGCTGAAATTGAAGAGACAATAAGGTTATATTTATTATAGTAAACGCATGAAAAGAACTGGCTTCTGCACCCACAATGAAAGTGCTGTACAGTACACTTCTGTATCTTACCTGTTGTAAGTAAATAGCACTCCATTTTCCATGACAGGGATGTTTGGTTAACATCCCCATTGTTGTCCATTATGTTAGTTGGTTTTGTGCAGTTTTGTATTCTTTGTTGGGTAGATAATAACTTATCTTTAGCAAATTCTTAGGGAATAGTATGGCATGTACAGAAGTCCAATATCTTGGATGTCAAAGAGACAAAAATTGGTTTATGATCACTGAAATATGATTCAAGAACACCTGATGATGTAACAAGATGTGGTACATTTGTGTAAATATGGTCTATCAATGTGCGATAATCAGTTGTGAACTGTGTCATTAGTTGTGTGTAACCCTTTTGCTCAATTAAGTATTTTGAGAGTGCTTTTTTGTCTGAAGTCTCTTCAAGCAAGTTTATATTGAAGTCTCCAAGAACAAGCGTAGGTACAACATTGGCTAGTTTTGTATCATGAAGATGTTTTAGAGCATCAATAAGCTTTCTTGTAGTGACTTTGCTCTTAGAGCGATAAATGCCAATGACATGTAGGTCTTCAATTGGATGATTTGTAACCATGATTGTAATTTCTACTTGGTTGTAGTTAAATCTGTATGGAATTTGTGAACAAAGAATGGTTTTTGCTACATACATAGCAGTGCCATAGGAGGTTCTGACATTTGACTGGCTATAATCATTTCTGTATAGGTGAAATCTTGGTAAATTATAGTCATCATTTGTATCAGCTGAGCAAAGCCTAGTTTCGACACAAATGTTAACATCTGCTTTTTCTATATTGAAGTCACTTTGTACATCATTAATATGTAAATGTAAAGATCTAACATTGTGGAATATGACAGTGAATAGTGAAGAATCAGTATTTTGAAGCGAAGCTGCTGGAGTAAGATTTGCTTTAGTTCTTAGTCTTTTCATTTCTTGTGCCACATTTTCATTTACTTTTATCTTCTGCTCATTTAAATTCATAATATACAGATTTGAACTGTTTCTGACACGACTTAAACCAACATAATGCATATGCTCCTTTGTCGAAGATGGGAAATCAACAACTGCTGCATCTAAAGTGTCACCTTGACAACGATGAATGGTTTTTGCAGCTGCAGGTCTTAATGGAAATTGTCGGCGAAGAATTTGTACTTGGGTTTTCTTGTTAATTCTGAATTGTCTTGTGACCTCTAAAATTGGTGTCCAATGTTGTTCAATATTTTTGGTGTGATAAAGATGGCAGTTTTCTTGGCGTTGTTTTCTGCCAATGGCTGGATCAGAAAAAGACACCCATATTATACTTGGTCTGCTAGAGTTCTGAACCCTATAATCAATGTTTTCTATAATGCATTCTGCACCATTTGTCAAACCATCAGTAACAACAATATTGCTTGTTAAATCATATTTTGCACCAGTTGATATTTGGACAAGTGAGTATAAGCCCATTGTTTTAGTTGGGTCATCTGGTACTTTTGCTTTCATTTGTTTTTTTTAGCTCATCAGAAATGTCTCCAATGACAATATCTATTGCACTGATCTGTGCTTTATGAGTATTTGACGAGGCATATATATTGTTATTGTGGGCATTGACAGATGCATTTATGGTGAACAGGTGTGTGATATTCTTAGGATACAATTTAATTTCTTCTGAAATCATATTATGAAGGCATCTCTGTTTTAAGGTTACTATGTCGTCCTTGGTATGGTTTCCTTCTCTCAAACGATTGAGCAGCTCTGCAAATTGTTTATCATCTTTTTGCCTCATTATCTGTGTCAGCTCAAACAAGGTGAAGTATTTTGTCCACAAGTTTGTTGCTAAAGCACCATAGCAAGTGTTCGGATTTTTAAATATCCAGCTATCAAAAACAGGTTTCAATTGGAACAAATCTCCAACAGTTAAGACACTTATTCCTCCAAATGGCTCCTTTGTGCCCATTATTTGTTGTAACCTTGAATTCAAGAAATTAAACATACCACTTCCTACCATAGAGATCTCATCAATAAACAGTACTCTTAGTTTTGATAATTTTGTTCTTAATGTGTTTAGCCTGTCACTATCAAGTTTACAGTACTCAAATCCTTTATTGGCTGGCACTTTAAAAGTTGAATGTAAAGTGTTTCCATTTATATTAAAGGCTGCTTTCCCTGTAGGGGCTGCTTTAAGTACTTTAACCTCATCTGGATTTTCACCAGGCATGCTATTGAGGTATCGGATCAGTGCTTCATACAATGCATTTGTAACAGTTGATTTACCAACACCTGCACCACCTGACAGAAAGAGTTTGAGAGGCTTGTCACTTGTTTTGACAGAGTATAGTACATGATAGAAAAACTGCCTTTGTTTTTCATTCAATGAGCGTACCAGCTTATAATATTCAGCATCAGATAAACGCTTGATAACTAATTCTTCATGGTCATTGCATCTAGGAAATATACCAATGTCGTCAACCAAGTCATACTGGCTATGAAGCTTATTGTCCCCTGGATCAAAACAGCCGAACAATTCACTTGGTTTTTGTTTTTGTGCACAGTCTTGCTCATTATTGTGTTGTGTATTTGGTGCCACATTTTCATGGTTGTCACAGCAATCACTGCTGAAATCGTCTAGGGCTTTTTGTAGTATTTTGTTATGGTAGTCATATTGCTGATTGTTACTAAGGATAACATGGTTCAGTTGCTCAAATCTTTCTGCATAGCTTTTACAATTTGCTAACAAATCAGTACTTTCCTTCCGCCATTGTCACGTCATCCGCAAAATGACATTTTAATTAGTTACATTCAAGGACTGCTTTTTCTTTCATAACTGTACCATTGTTTATTTTATCGCATGATCATTTATATCCGTTCTTTGGCTAGGCGTATAAAGCTTTATTCATTTTTTGTTTCCTTTACGTCAGAAAGCATGCATTAGATTAGTCTTTTCCTAGAGCACGTTTACTCAGTTGTAAGGAGTCCACCACACTGTTAGGAGCTACCGGAGAACCTTACGAGTTGTTTCAATTGTAAAAGAATTGGAGTTCTCTCAACTCCCGGAGTCAAGATCAGACGTAAGTCACGCTTGTAAACCTTACATATAGTTCGTTATTCCTTCTCTTTTTTGCACGGAGTACTATCGTAATTTTCGCTCCTTCTGACGTAAAACTCGCACGTTTCCTCTTAGTTTTCACCGCAAGTGCTGTAATAGACGGACTAGTTTGATTTTAATAAACGCGTTGAATCCTGCTGAACCGCCTAGTACTTCACTGTGGTTGACCTGGCGAACTCCAGTGCCTCACGCCACGCGCCTACGACACTGGGAACGCGACAGTGAAAAGTCTGATGCATTAACAACGAAGACCTGAGAGGTAAGCCGTATCTTATCGTATTTAAAACCGGAGTCACAAGATGGCAAGCAATGACATCGACGGAGCCACGGAGTTTGGAGTTAGGAGAAGTAAAAGAAAAATACAATTAACACCTAAGGCCCTTCAAAACGCAATAGAAGATAAATGGAAAGATATCCTCAGGTCGCGTAGAGAACTCTTAATTGTCATGCAATCTGCTGAAGAGGCTCGTGATGACAGTGATATTAACACCAAAGCGAGCGACCTCAAGGCCGCCACTGAAGAGTTTGGAAGCCTTTTACAAGGCCTGCTCAGTCTGTACGAGCAGGATCTTCACGGCGAATTTATAGACGGAGCCCAACTCAAAGAGGAGAATGAAATCTTGAAACGAGCCCTTCTACTTATAGATAGTTTACAAAATAGAAATGCTAGACAATCCGACGAATTGTCGGAGACACCATCTGTTGTTCGTTCTCGTCATTCTTCGCGCCGCTCACTAGCGTCAAGTTCAAGTAGCAGCGCCGCTAGGTTGCAAGCGCTAGCCGATGCTAGAGCCGCGAGTCAAGAAGCTCAGTATGCTCGCCTCATAGCAGAAAAAGAGCTTGAGCGCAGAACACGAGACGCCGAAGCAGAAAGAATTCGGCAACACGAGCAAGCGCAATACGAAAAGGAGATAATGATCCTAGGAGCAGACAAAAAGGCTGCTGTAGCAAACGCGAAACTCAAGGTTTTTGAAGAAGCCCTTCTAGAACAAGAGTTGGGGAGAGACCCTGAATTGCCACCACTCCAAGTTCCTAGGATAAAAAGGGAAGAACGCACTTTACAATGGGTAGATTCTTCTCTCACGCTAAATTCCCCATCCGCAGATTATCGATCACGCCCCGGACGTACTCGAGAATCATCAGATAATTTAGAACAAACGAAGCCCGTATTACCTTCAGCGCCACCAAAACAACGATCTTTCGGCGAAGATCAGACAAATCAGTTGTCCGGAAACGAAGTTAAGAGAGCGCAACAAGATAGTCCCTGCAATAGACAGCCAATTATCGCTTCAACCCCCCTAACAGATGTCACCGGAAGCCAGCTAATCGACACATTGACATCAGTAAACCAGCAAATTGTCGCCGGACTCGCGCGACAAAATTTGCCTAAATGCCAACCGGACGTTTTCAAAGGGGACCCCACGCTTTTCCACCCCTGGAAAGCAGCGTTCAAAGCCATGATAACAGACGTCAGCGTATCCCCCGTCCAAGAGATAAATTATTTGCGTAGTTTTACAAGCGGAGAGCCTCAAAAACTTGTTGACAATTATAGAAAGAGGAAACATCAAGACCCCTGCGGGCTATTAAAAAACCTCTGGGCGGAATTGGAGAGGCGTTTCGGCAGCGCAGCGACTATTACTAATGCGCTACTTGAAAGAATGCACGCATTTGCCGCGTTCGGAGAAGGCGAGCATGACAAACTTCAAGAATTTGCCGACCTCTGCGCCGACGTGACCAGCCAAATATTCTGCCTGCCTGGTCTCGCGTGTCTCAATTTTCCTGATGCAATACAACCGATTGCGGCTAAACTACCACCCTCGCTTCGCGGGAAATGGGAGAAAGAAATCGCTAAGTTTGCGGAAAACAATGGAGACGCCTATCCTGGCTTTCACATTTTTTCGGAAGTTGTCCAAAAACATGCTAGGATAAAAAACAATCCAAACATTAATATCGGAGCTAGACTCAACAATCCTTCCTTTCAAACGCCGCGTCGAACGGGACAGAACAATAAGGCGCTTAAAACAAACACTGAGCCCGATGACACAAACACACCAATAAGAGGAAGGGAGACAAAACATTGCCCTTTCCATGAAAGAGACGGACACAGCCTAGAGGAGTGCAAAACCTTCGCTGCAAAAACACTAGAGCAGAAAACTGAATGGATCCTTCAGGCTGGACTCTGCTATCGCTGTCTAACCGCAGGTCACAGAGCCAGCGATTGCAAACAAACGATCCAATGCAGCATATGCAAGGACAAACGCCACAACGCACTCCTTCACAAAGAGAAACAGAGGAAGCCCGACGGTGGAGCGTCGGTCGAGACAAAATGCACATCCCTGTGCGGGGCTAGTGAGGGCGGCGTCTCATGCAGCAAACTAGTACTAGTTGACGTCATCAGCAAAGAGAGCCCGAAGAACATTTGCAGAATCTATGCGATAATTGACGATCAAAGCAACACGTCCCTGATTACCAGCGAACTTGCCGATGAGTTAGGTGCAACTGGTCCACAAGAAAAGTATTATCTAACCACATGCAGCGGCGAAAAGGAGGCAAAGTTTGGTCGACGCGTGACAGGCGTGGTCCTAAAATCCTTAGACGGATCGGAGTCCGAATTGCCAACCCTCATCGAATGCAACAACATCCCCCGCGATAAACAGGAGATTCCAACTCCGGAGATGGCGAGGAGATTCCCTCACCTCAGCGATCTCGCGAACGAGATCCCGCAGCTCGATGAAAATGCCGAAATTCACCTTCTTATTGGACGAGATGCCCCGGAGTTGCTTAAAGTAAGGGAGTTCAGAAACGGACCGAAAGGAGCACCGTGGGCTCAAAAGCTATCGTTAGGCTGGACAATAATAGGACAGATGTGCCTAGACCTTGCTGGAGGACCCGTACACGTTCGCGCCTGTCGTACCAGTCTCCTAGCGGCCGATTCGTTGGAGATGTCAACAGAGACGGGCAATTACGAATTCCTACCATGCCCTAACCAGTTTAAAGTAAAAGACAGCTTTCTTGAGAAAAACCATGACCTGAAGGACGACGTGTTCATCTCGAGTCGGGAGGATAACGACCTGAGCCTATCTTGTGAAGACCGCAAATTCCTGGCTATTATGGAGACTGGCGTACATAAGAACGAGCAAGGGAACTGGGAAATGCCCCTACCGTTCCGTTCCAAAGATCCTCGCATGCCGAACAATCGAAGTCAAGCAGTCAGCCGCTTAAATGGCCTCATTCGCACTTTGAAAAGGAAGCCTCAGATGGCAAAAGACTATGTGGAGTTCATGGAGAAGATCATCACAAGAGGCCACGCTTCCCCAGTGCCAACAGGAGAAGTTACCAGGCCCCTGGAGTCCGGTCGGGTGTGGTACCTTCCCCATTTTGGAGTTTACCACCCGAAGAAGCCAACCCAGATCCGAGTGGTCTTCGACTCTTCGGCCGAGTACGAAGGTGTGTCTTTGAACGGAGAGCTGCTATCAGGTCCAGACCTCATGAACAGCCTGTTAGGAGTTCTTTTTCGATTCAGAATGGAGACAACAGCTGTCATGTGTGACATCGAACAAATGTTTCACTCCTTTCACGTTGATCCAGAGCATAGAGACCTCCTGCGTTTCCTTTGGTACGAAGACAACACACCCGGCAAACGGATAGTCGAATACCGAATGAATGTCCACCTCTTTGGAAACGGACCAAGCCCAGCTGTTGCCACATTCGGTTTAAGAAAGACCGCAACTGATGGCAAGGAGGAGTTTGGAGAAAACGCAGCTGAATTTGTGCACCGTAACTTCTATGTTGACGACGGCTTGGCATCACGTCCCACAGCCACAGAAGTAATCGATCTTGTTGTCGCGACCCAAGCAATGTTAGCCACCGCAAACCTAAAGCTCCATAAAGTCGTATCCAACTCAGTTGAAGTTATGGAGGCATTCCCAGCCGAAGATAGGGGAAAGGAAATTCGAGATCTAGATCTTCGACATGACAGCCTTCCCGCACAGCGCTCTCTTGGAGTCTATTGGAATCTTGAGGAAGACACCTTTACGTTCAAGGTCTGCCTTCCCGAAAAGCCCTTCACTCGGAGAGGAGTATTGTCGGTCGTGAACTCAATTTACGATCCATTAGGCCTAGCAGTGCCAGTAGTACTTGAAGGAAAACTACTGCTCCAGCAGCTAGTACTCTTAGGGAAGAAGACCATTAAGGGTAAACCTCTAGGATGGGACGACCCTCTGCCAAAAACTCTACTATTGCAGTGGCAACGTTGGAGAAATTCGCTGCCTCACCTGGAAAACGTTTCAGTACCCCGCTGCTACCACCCAACTGGTTTCGGAAAAATAGTAAGAAGAGAAATCCATGCCTTTTCGGACGCAAGCAAAGACGCAATTGGAGCTTCAATATACTTGCAGCTTTTTAACGATAGAGGAGAAATCTCCACGACCCTGCTGTTCGGTCAGTCGAAGGTAGCACCTGCTCAGACCACAAGCATCCCCCGCCTCGAGTTGTGTGCCGCTGTTCTCGCCTCACAAGCTGTGGACAAGATCGTAAAGGAGATAGACATGGACATTAATGAGATCACGTTCTACACGGATTCAAGGGTCGTCCTTGGTTACATCCGAAATGAGAGCCGGAGATTCTATGTCTATGTCGCTAACCGCGTACAAACGATCCGGAGGATCTCGAACCCCAAACAGTGGAAGTATATCGACACAGCCGAGAACCCCGCAGACCTGAGCACGCGATCCCTGAATGTCCGAAGTCTCATGGGATCAAACTGGCTAACCGGACCAAGCTTTTTGAAAGACCCAAACAGAACATCAGCAGCAGAAGATAAAGAAGGCGAAATCCCACTAAATGAGAGCGACCCAGAAGTACGCAAGGACACCATAAGCTTGAAAACGCAAACCAGCGAACACCATGGTCTCGGAACAAACAGGTTCTCACGATTCTCGAGCCTCCATTCCCTGCAACGTGCAATTGCAAATCTCATCGTGGCTATCAAGGAGTTCAAACGGAGAAAGAACAAGAATGAGAAAAAGATCTTGTCGAAGTCACCAAACAGCAAGAACACGCAATTGACCCGGCAGCCAACGGCAAAGGAATTTCAGGAGGCCATGGTAGTAATAATTTGTGCCGTACAGCGTGAAAGCTTTTCTGAAGAATTGAAATCGGAGAGGAGAATTCCAGGGAGAAACAAACCGGAGACTATTAAGAAGAGCTCAAAGCTGTACCGTCTGGATCCCTTTGTGGATAACAGCGGTGTTCTACGAGTCGGCGGCCGTCTTCGGCGTGCTACTTTAGAGTTTGGAGAAAAGCACCCTGTTCTGATACCAAAGAAAAACCACGTTGCTGATCTGATAACCCGTCACTACCACAGACAAGCCCACCACCAAGGTCGTCAGATTACGCACGGTGCCATCCGCCAAGCCGGGTTCTGGCTGATTGGAGGTCACAATACCGTGACACGGGAGATAAGCAAGTGCGTTACGTGCAAGAAATTGAGAGGACCAGTGGTAGAACAACGTATGGCCGACCTACCAGCAGACAGAACGGAAGTTACCCCTCCCTTCACAAACGTTGGCTTCGACGTTTTCGGCCCCTGGACAATTTGTTCTCGGAAGACACGCGGAGGCACAGCCAACTCTAAACGCTGGGGTCTGGTATTCACTTGCCTTAGTAGCCGAGCGATCCATATCGAGCTATTGGAGTCCATGGACGCCAGTTCCTTCATCTGCGCCCTCAGAAGATTTCTGGCACTACGTGGTCCCGTTTCCATTCTCAGGTCCGACCGGGGTACCAATTTCATTGGCGGAAAATCGGAATTGGGAGACGCCCTGAGAGAGATGGACCAATGTAAAGTGAAAAGCTACCTGAACGATCATGGATGCGAGTGGATCTTCAACCCACCCCACGCCTCACATTTTGGTGGTGTTTGGGAGCGCCAAATAGGCACCATTCGCCGAGTTTTAGACGCGATGTTTGCGGAGCTTGGTAGTCAGCAACTTACACATGAGCTGCTCACGACGCTAATGGCAGAGGTAACCGCGATAGTCAACGCTCGACCTATATCTGCTATACCGTCAGATCCAGACGAGCCCCAACCTCTGTCACCTTCTATGCTCCTGACTATGAAGACACGCCCACTCGGCCCACCACCTGGCAACTTTGTTCCGCCCGATGTATACGCGCGACGCCGCTGGAGACGTGTCCAGTACCTCGCCGACCAATTCTGGATACGATGGAGGCGAGAACATCTTCAGGGCATGCAAGCCAGATCCAAGTGGGAGAAGCCAAAGAGAAATCTGCGCACAGGAGACGTAGTTCTTGTAAAGGAGGAGGGAGCGTACAGAAACGACTGGCCCATCGGCAGAGTTTCAGAGGCAATAGCGAGTGATGATGGTCAAGTGAGGAAGGCCCAAGTGAAGCTAGTGAGAGGTGGTACAACAAAAACGCTCCTACGCCCGATTAAGGAGCTTGTTCTTTTGGTAGCTGCACCAGCAGAGGGCCACGAGTAGCTTTCCTCGACACAGACCTTGCCCCTGGCCAGAGAAGAAGATAACTGGAGCAAGGATCAGCGATCCTTGGGCGAGGAGTGTCACGTCATCCGCAAAATGACATTTTAATTAGTTACATTCAAGGACTGCTTTTTCTTTCATAACTGTACCATTGTTTATTTTATCGCATGATCATTTATATCCGTTCTTTGGCTAGGCGTATAAAGCTTTATTCATTTTTTGTTTCCTTTACGTCAGAAAGCATGCATTAGATTAGTCTTTTCCTAGAGCACGTTTACTCAGTTGTAAGGAGTCCACCACACTGTTAGGAGCTACCGGAGAACCTTACGAGTTGTTTCAATTGTAAAAGAATTGGAGTTCTCTCAACTCCCGGAGTCAAGATCAGACGTAAGTCACGCTTGTAAACCTTACATATAGTTCGTTATTCCTTCTCTTTTTTGCACGGAGTACTATCGTAATTTTCGCTCCTTCTGACGTAAAACTCGCACGTTTCCTCTTAGTTTTCACCGCAAGTGCTGTAATAGACGGACTAGTTTGATTTTAATAAACGCGTTGAATCCTGCTGAACCGCCTAGTACTTCACTGTGGTTGACCTGGCGAACTCCAGTGCCTCACGCCACGCGCCTACGACACTGGGAACGCGACAGCCATGGAGTATAAAGCATAAGCTGTTCTCTGTAATAATTTTCTGGATCTCTGTCTTTATGAAATCTGATAGAACGGATGATTTTAGGCCTGCATCTTTTTACAAGTTTAATACCACCTTTCATGTTGTACTCATTTTTATTGGCACTTGTATCATAAATAGTATTATGAATCTCATCATCATTGTCATCAGAATGAGTTTCTGGTAGAAAATCATTTGAGCTTGTACATGGTACATGTACTTTATCAGTAGCACTTTCACGTACACAATTGAACCAGGAAGCAAAATCAGCTAAACAGACATTTTCTAGCTGCTTTGGTCTTCTCTGATAACGCTTAAGGAGGTTGTCAGACTCTATGTCAGATGAATTATCTGGTAATTCTTTTAGTTTATCAAGTGACTTTAGTAGAAAGGCCCTTTCGTCAGGATTTGAAGTATTGATGAACTGACAATCACGGGTTGATCTCCTCATTGGCATTTGTAATACCAAGTAGGCTGCTTCTTGAGCACTAATTTCAACAGCATTTAGAAATTTGTTCCCAATGTGTCTCACTTTGTTAGCAATATCTTGATTGCCAGATCTAATTTCTTCAGTTGCTTTTTGAAGTAGTCTGCTTATTCCTCTCTGCCCTTTTGTAATATAAGCTAAGATATATGCTGCACATGCATAAGGATCTAAGACATATTGCAGGTCCATGTTTGCTTGCCAAGCTTTCAGTAGTGTAGTGTTATAGTTATTTATCCTTATCTCTGAGGGCGTCCTCTTCAAAAAAAAGAGTATCACGCTTTAGAGTGTGCCTTAAAGCCAATATGTAGTTTTCTTCTGTCAGTCGTAATTTGTCAAGGAATTCTTGAAAACTGATATCTTCCCCTAGTTTCATCATATCAAGTTCAGTCTTTATTCTTTCTGCACTTTCTTTGATGTATTTTTGTTTTTCTGCACAAACAGTATCATAATCATCAAATGGTCTTAATATCATAGTTTTCTGCATGGGTGGCAATGGAAAGTTGAACCTACAAACTTGATGCCCCATCTTTTTACATGTCTTTGCATGCCTGTGGATTTGTAAATTGACCAGATCTTCCAAAGCAATACTTTTGCCATTCTGGCAAGTCACATATTTATCTACAAAATTAACGACTTCCTCCTCAGAGCTTTTACCATATTGTGGTGCATCTTTAATCCAAAAGAGAGCATGGATATGAGGACTGCCCCTTTGCTGAAATTCAACTCTATAGAAATAATCAGCAACATCTCCTAATGGCATCACATTACTTCTTAGAACATCATGAATAAAAAGTTGAACCATGTGGTCAAAGTTTCTTGCACATGTTACTGGATCTTTTTGAATAAGATTTGATTTTTGCTGCCAAGTCATGTTTTTTATATCATCATCTGTGTATTCCTTCTTTTCAGTGATTCTTCCCAAAGCCTTAAGTAAATGTGTCCATCTTGTTTCTGCAGCCGAGAAAGAACAGAACCATGTTGGGTTACCAAGCTGACGAATCATAGCAAATAAATCTTTCTTACACTTTTGGAAGTATGCTGGGCTCCCTCGTAAATTCTTGAGAACTCTGAAACCTTCATCAAGATGTACAAGTTTATTGATGTAATCTTCTGTCTTAAGCTCACCTGCTGTGTACTTTTTGCCTTTTGTTTTACACTTTCGTAATGAAATGCAAGCAGTATCCTGGATTTGTTTTATTTGAATTTTTTTAAGTTTATAGAATAAGTTAGGGACTGATTCTGCCGCTCTCCTGTCTTGGCATCGTAATTCCCACTTAGCGACAGTACTGTATGATAATGGTATCTTTCTATCTTTATTGTCTGTTCTGCGTTTGCCACAAAATATTGTGGGAAAAGACAAAAATTCTGAATCTTTATCCATAAAAATGCCCAGCGGTTTGTTTCCCTCACCTGGAGCAAAGCTTAAAATGTTATCAGAATTTTCACCTATGTCTGGTTCTTGCAATAAAGTGTCTGTGACTCCAGAAGGGCGCTCTTGGACCTCACACCAGCTATCATTTTCATTACTTTCTGGCTCAGAACTCATATTAGTGTCAGTGTAAGTTACACTGCTTGCAGTATTACTATGTTGATCTTCATCATTTTTGGTACTTGTTTTGTAATTATCACGATCTTGAATAAATTCCTGCCAATCCTCTTGCTCACTTATATGACAAGTATCGTTATTTTGCCAAGAATCTTGTACTTCAATACCTTCAGTTTTAAACAACTCACTAGTACTGACAAGATATTTGGCTGCTTCTAATACTTTCATTGGTCTAACATTTTGAAACTGATAATGGTGCTTGAAACTCAGACTTCTCTTTAGCTTTATTGGAATTGTTTGTGACTCACTGATAGGTCTAGGCAGTGTCTGCACTGTTGAATTTACATCACTTGGAACATTAACTACGTTGCCATGAATTAGAAGCTGACCCCCTCTCGGAAGTTCACGAATTTGCATGAAAGGAATACGTGGTGATACAAGTCTTTCCTCCAATGGAGTCAAATCAAGTACTGCAGGTTTTTTAGGGAATCTCATGCCATTTGCCTTTGAAACTGGGGTAGCTTACTGTCTTTTAAGTTTGAATGGCAAGTGCGACAGATCCATTCAGTATCATCAACACTTTTTACCCCAGTAATACAAGACTCGACAATATTTTGTGGGCATTTGCTGTAATTGTTTACATTGCACTTTGTGACTGATGATCTGTACCACAATTGATCACAGCAGGTACATATGTACTCTGGACCACACATGATATTCTTGTGAAACTGGTTTATTATTTTGTCACTTGTTTCATTATTGTTGTCAGGTGATATTAATTTTGCTGCTGCTGCATTACAAGTGTTAGTGTTTGTATTACCTTTTCTGAGCACATATAGAGATGTTTTGGCTTTCTCTCTTTTTCTTTCATTTTCTTGTCGTCTGAATTCAGCATCGGCTCGTTTCTTTTGCATTAGCTGTTTCATATAACCCTTACGTTTTGTTTTTTTATCTGCTTGTTCTCGAGATATTGGTTGTGTTTTTCGTCTCTTAATGTTTTTGTTTACTGTATAGGTACTAGCCTTTGTATTACCTTTTTTTGGCACACATGCAGGTGCTTTTGCTTTGCCTCTTTTTCTTTTCTTTTCTTTTTCTTTAAAATCAGGGTCTTCTCGTTTCCTTTGCATAAGCCGTTTCATATAACCCTTGCGTTGTGTGATTTTATCTGCATGTTCTGCTTCAGATATTGGCCGTGTTTTTCGTCTCTTAACGTTTCAATTTCTGTATAAGCAGTATCTAGCCTCTTTTTTTGGATGTAATGCCTCTTGCGTGTTTTTTGTTTTTCCCTTGCTTGCTCACTATGATTTGTAACTGTATTACATGTACTTGTGATCTTATCTGCTTGTTCTGCTTCAGATATTGATTGTGTGTTTCGTCTTTTCATATTGTTCATTTCTGTTTGAGCAGTATTTAGTATCTTGCTTCGGATGTAATCCTTCTCACATGCTTTTTGTTTTGCTTTTGCTTGTTCATCATCACTTCTAACTGCAAAAACTAACTGTTGATCTGTATAATCATTTGCCACTTGTTCTTGTCTGTTACATTGCAAATTTAAAAGATTTACAGTAGAAACATAATGATATTCTCCTATGTGACCAATATAAACTTGTGTTGAATTTCTCTCTGCGTTGACTGGATGAATAACTGTGAGAGGAGAAAAGTTTTCAAATGATTCTGCTATGTTGATTGTCAGATTAAGACAATTAGCAACTGCTTGAATTACTATTCCATCAGCCCATGTACCTTCTCTTGACATATGACTGAGATAATCCTGCCATGATTGTTCAATAATGCTTTCTATAAACAGCTCTGGGTTATGCAATAAATACTGAATTCCTTGGCTTCGAACATGCAAATGATAGTCAGGAGTTCCAAACAACTGATGTGATATGGCACGAAAGAAACAGTCGCCTGCACCTCCAACATCAATAGCAACTCTACCAATTTGAGACAACCTAAATTCTAGTAATGAAACTGGGTGGGATACACATAGGCAATTTGCATTTCTGTTTTCATTGCACTGATTGGTAGGACCAGGATTTTTCTCTACGTCACCACTGAGCGAGACAATACGACTTGACACCCATAATGCTTTTAAACTGGAACATTTCAGTCTAGCTAAACCAGTCATGTTGGTAATATAACTAACAACAGGTACTCTCTTGTGTTAAGGACTTCTCATTTGCACAAAAACTAAATAAAGGCACTGATTAGCACAGGAGCTATATTTTACAGACTGTTTGGATTGTTTGCACTTAAGTGTGATGCGAAACTTATCATAAGTACGCCTTTGGTACAAATTACTTTTTCTGCTGAGATATTCATGGAGTTTCGATGACTTTGGAACTAATTTGAGGGCTTGTTTTCGCACTGACTGTCTCACTTTTCTACTCTTTCGCAAAATCCGTTTTAATTGCATTGCAGGTATTCTAGAGACTGCTCTGTCTCTCGACTTGTAAATTTCACGGGGCTGATTTGAATCAATAAATAGCTGAAAGCGAGATCTTCTTGTCATTAAATTTTTTATATTTGCCTGTATTATTTCCTTGGTTTCTTTATCAGCGTGTCCGTCACTACGCATACATCCTAGTGGCAGAGTTTTAGCTCCACTATCATCAAGTTGACTTTGTGATTCATCGTTCTGGTACAACCAAAGGCAAAAAAACGAACGTAGTTTACAAACGATGGAGTTAAACTTCTCTTGTATGTAGCTGATAAAGCTTTGCATTACACTATAAAACTGCATCGTATCAGTTTGTAAGGCAAGTAAGTTTGACACTTTGATAGCTGAGCCTTGTACGGCAATTGTATCGCAGGGCCTTGTACGGCAACTGTATCACAATACGCGCGACCGTCGAACCTAATCGAAATTTCCGCTCTAAAAACAGTTTTAGTGAGATTGTAGCTCGCTTCAATTCCTGTGTATGTGTTGTATGTTATAGAGCAAATGAAATAATAGTTAATGGAGAGAATTTAATTACCGAAATGACGAGTGAAGAGAGTAAATTCCTCCCAAACAATATGGATCGAAATTTCCGCTCTAAAAACAGTTTTAGTGAGATTGTAGGTCGCTTCTCTTCTTGTGTATGTGTTGTATGTTATACAGCAAATGAAATAATAGTTAATAGAGAGAATTTACTTACCGAAATGACGAGTGAAGAGAAATTCCTCCCAAAAAATATGGCTGCCTTCCCGTGCACGGAACACGATACCACGAGACCCGATGAACAAATACAGCCCCTGGAGGGGATGGTAGGTACGCGGGCTCATTTTCGAAGATGCTCATTTTCGAAGAAAATATATATAGATATGTTTAGGACAAATTTTATTTCCTGAATAGCTAACTTTAAGAATAAAAATTCCCTCACAGTGTTCTGCAATCATCCAGTAAGTGCTTCAATCAGGCTTGTTGTTTGCTATCCATAGAAATTTGACTACTTTGTCAGCGGTTGCTTACATCTAACCAATTTATTACGTCACTTCCGCTATTTTGACTAACGACGTCACATCCGTCTACGCAGATTTCTGCTAACGCCTGCTAACGCCGTTTTCCCCCTCTCCACAAAAACTCATCCATTGCTTCGCAATGAATGAGTTAAAAATATACAGTAGCCGATTAACGTCAACCCCACTTAAGTTCATCTCTGTTTCTTGCTGCGCAGAAGATTCCATTGTTGAAGGAAAGGAAAATAGTTTAGTCTCACTCGTGTGATCTTTATTAATTTTATATCCTTCACTGAAAGGTAAAGCTTACTAGAATTTTCTAGCAACGTGACAAAAAAGCCAAAACAAACCACACAAAACAAACAGTTTCTGACGTCAGTTACAAGCAATTTATCAAGTGTTGACAGTTTCGCTGCTTATCACTATAGTTTTTTTTAGAAATTAGCCTCTGAAATCATGTGGGATGAGAACAGAAAAGTGCATTTTTGTGCGATTTTTCCTCTTGAATGATGTAAATATCACTCCATTAAAAGAAGAAATTCACTCAATCTTTTGCATAATGATGATTGATAATACCTTATCAACGTCTCGAAACAGTCCGGCCGCGGCCTTCAGGAAACTTAATCAGTTGCGTGATTCACGAAAAGTCTAGAATTCATGCCCCTCACGCGTATCGTTTCCCGTGTTGTGAAACAAGTTAGAATACAAAATAGCTGCATGCATTTTAGGAGAAAAACCTAGAAATTTCGCGGCAAAAAATCAAGCGAACAAACTTATAAATTATGTCCCCATCCCACCACTAACCTATACTAAAATATTTGGCTTATTGAACTATTAATTCCGTTTCCATCGGGTTGTGACCTATCGGTGCCAAATAGCGATGATGCCAAGAGTGTTGGTTCTCCAAATGGACTATCATAAGTGTCTTCCGACGCCAAAAGTTTCCTCTCAAGATTCCTTTTACTTGAGAAAATTAAGGACTAACCTTTTCGGAATTTACGCAGCGAATGAAGATATTATGAACTGCTTTTTTTACGATGAATCCATCGGCGGAAGTGGTCCAAATGAAGTGATATCGTTACTTAACTACGTATTGGAGAAACTAATACAAAAGTACGGGACATTTCATCATTTAATACTATGGGCAGACAACTCACCAGCACAGTTTAAACACTGCTTTTTATTTTTTTACTTGGACACCCTTGTCCGAGATGGAAGATTTCTTCGAGTAGATCTGAAATTTCTGTTGGAAGGACATTCCTACTCAATATGTGATAGAAGATTTGGGTGTATTCAGCAGTTCTTTAATACTCAGGAAAAAATCGAAATTCCACATGAATGGGCAACTTCTCTACGAAATAGCCACTTACGTAACGTCAGAAGCCACTGGGTAAGCCTTCATCAGATAATGAACTATAAATCTTACTTAAAGAACAAATACACTGCCAGAAGCGAGGACATTAGCGGAGAGAAATTCGAGGTGAGAAAAATTGCGTTTATTAATTTTGGATATGGTGAGATCCCAGATGAAGAAAGAAACTTGAGACTTACCAAGCACAGTGAAACCGCCTTTATCAGGTTTACAATGGATACAGTAGAAAAGCCAACAATTGTCTCTTTTGTGAAGAAGAAACAATGTGAAGAATTGAATCCAGCGGACCTTGTTCCTGTGAGACAAGATTGCAGACCGGTTCGCGACGATGTGCGACCAAATTGTATAAGAATTGCTCAAAAATATTTATCTGAAAGGGCTTTACGGTACTACACTTCATTGGTAGTTGCTGATCAGGATAGTGATGAGGCTGACTAGTAATAAATACCCAATAGAGCGGTTTTCATTTGAGTGTGAAAAAGTAATTGGTTTTGTGTTTGCGTTTGGTTTTCACGCTACGTGATTGGCTTAAAAGATGCGCGCCACTTTTTCATCCAATCAGAAGTAAAACCAAAACCAGTTGTGTCATTGCTTGCCGCGCTTTGCGTCAGCTACATGTAATTACTTCGAGTTTTGATTGGTTCACTGTATTGTCTGTGTTCTTTGTGATTGGCTAGAGTTTGGTTTTGGTTGTGGTTTTGGTTTTGGTTTTACAACACTCAAATGAAAATCGCTCTAACTTGCGTACATAGTGATAATACCAAATACAATGCTATACGCTAGTTATGGTACCGTTGGTTTTATCTGATTGAAAGACAATAAATTAGGTTTGTGAACATTTTATTTACTGTGACCGTTTAGTAGCGTACACAACACGATGCACTACGGTTCGAGTAAACACTTGTAATTGCATTTTGAAACCTTTTTGAGAGGCAAACTTTTGACGTCAAGGAACTGATAATCGCACGCGTGAACTCTCCGCTCCCGTAAAGAGTAAAGCGTGCCCTCAGTCCTCACTATCAGTTTGCCTTTACTGTGTATGCTCAATTTGATTATCTAGAAACGAACGAGAAACTATTGTGCTTATACCTTCTCCGTTAGCAACGACTTGTAAGGTACATAGGCCAATATGCAACCGTTATCTATGCAAGCACAGCAAATGAAAGAAAGGATCATGATAAGTTTAAAAGCTAAATTAGGTGTCTACTTTTTGAAACGTATTCTCTTATCCAAGTAGCAGTCGGTAAGAAACTAAGGGAAACTTTATACTTATGGGTAAATATCAAGCTATGGCAACGAGTTCTCGCCATTCGTTTTAAAATTAATGTTTTCGCTACTGTTGCCGTACGGTTGATGTCAAACTGGTTCCCTAATCATGGACCTCCCATGAAAAGAAAGACTTTTTAGACGTTAGTATACTTAACCTTCAAAGTGAAGTAACACCTATTAGGCTAAATCAAACCGGCGCCCTGAGCCATAAACCTTTTCCCGCAATCTGTGTCAGTAGGGAGTTTTAGTAACAACAATCGGGTCGGCAACGAGAACTGTCAAAACAGCAAAGGCAATTCCCAGTTTGGTAATGCCAGTTAGTCAAAATTGACAAAGGGGATGAAAAAACCCTGCATGTATCATAATAACGTTACGATATATTGAAGATTTGATAATGGGTAATAGGTGTACTTCGGTATGTGATGATACGAGTGATATATATTTAGCAAAAACCGGAGGACGGCGCAGCGGGAGTGATTAGTTCAATCTCGAGTATGATTACAGACCGAATTGGTCTACACAAACGTTTGTTACAACTTAATCATAACTATATCAATATGTGCGATATTGTAGGGTTTTCAATATTAAAACGCAACAAATTCTGAGAGTTTTTGCTAGCGGTCAATAAAAAAAGGCCTTTCAGTGCGCAGTTGGGATGGTGCATGCCGTCCAATTATTTAGGAAAGACGCGTACTGGCCTATTAGCGGTGAAATCAGAGCAGTTGATAGCCAATCAGACTTCGATTTCGTGTCGTCCAATTCGGTCTGTAATGCGAATTATAACAAAATCGATTTCTTTATCACGAGTATGGTTACAGCCTGAATGAATTGGACGACATAAAGTCTTGTGGCAATTATTCATAAAAATTACAATTTCCGACAAAAGGAAAAATAGCCAAGTTATAAAAGAAAGGAATAATTTGCATTAAAATACTGAAAAAGGAGGCGTAAACTGTTGGTGATTGAAACCAAGGTCGCGATTGGCTGATTTAAACTACAACTTTGAATATGATTGGCTTATTCAACTGTCCGATAAGAAACTGTCCATTAACAAACTGTCCGATAACTTGCGAGTTTTTTAAATCAATCGCAATCGAAGAAATAGTAATTTTTATGAATAACAAAAAAAAGGGAAAAAGGAGAGAAAAGAAACGATTAAAACTAGGGTGGAAGAGTTTGACTGTTTGTATGATATTCCCAATCTGCGTCGCCGTAATTCCAGAGGAATTCCACAGATTGTGGAATATCATGCAAAGCAACAAAAAACACTCTTGCTCGCGACGATGTATCCACATAAGGCTTCAAATTGGCGTTTTGCCTTGAATGGTTTATAGTTGCCGCCAAGCTTAGGTCGGCATTAACATCGCCATAGTAAGGATCAATTCTGAAAAAAGAAATAATAAATAAATTTAGTGTGCACAACCTAACACAAACATTGAGAATATGATCTCACATTTAATAAAAAGAAAATATGTACCGTGTCTCTATCGAGATTTAGTATAAATGTACTAGCGTTCTATCACGAATACCGTTCTCTGATTGGCTTCGCTACTCCTATCTATTAAACAATTAGATTATGAGCTCGAGATTTCTATCGCGTGATAGTTGACGAGGGCACAGCCCGAGTCAACTATCGCGCATAGAAATCGAGAGCGAATAATCTAATTGTTTTAGTATAAATCTACTAGTCGTGCAAAACTTTCGTCTAAATCCGCTTCATAAGCACTTCGAAAACACAAAGCGGCCCCCAGCGCCCGCTGCTACGCTACTCACATCTATCACAGAATAGAACGTGAGTAGCGTAGCCAATCAGAGAACGGCATTCGTGATAGAACGCTAGTAGATTTATGCTAATCTGTGATAGATGGCGAGTAGCGTAGCAGTGTACCCAATGACGGCCGCTTCTTTGAGTTTTCGAGTTGTCTGTGAAGAGGATTTATATTAATGTTTTGAACGACTGGTAGATTTATACCAAAAACATTCAATTTTTATGCGTGATGGTTAACTCGGGCTGCGCCCTCGTCCATCATCACGCGATTGAAAAGAAACTGGAGTGGAAGTTTGGGAGAATGAGAAATACTGTGGGGACACGAGTCGCAAGCGAGTGTTCACAGCTTTTTCGTGTCTCCCAAACTTTCACGACAACATGTTTTCAATTTCTTTTAGAAAACGCCGTGATGGAAAAGAGGAAAACGACTTGTTATTACGTCACTAGCTTGTGCTAGTTTTGTGTTTGTATTGAATTGTTGGCTCCCGCGAGTAAGTTGAAACACAAAGATCATTCCAAAAACTACAAAGGCGACAAGTCAAGTCAAGACAACGGTAACACGGTAACGTAGTCTTGGAGGTGGGAAAAGTATTCGCCAAAATGCACTTAAGCCAGTAACTTACGCGAGGCTTTGGCCGCGGTGACGTATGACCATTAGGGTGCAGGTCTTTCCTACTCTGGCGTACTCTGCCTCGCGCTCGGTTGCCTCCGCCACCGAGATCACCTCCCCCGTATATTCTGCCACCACCTCTCCTCTTTCCACGTCTCTTTTGGCGAAAGCGCATTTTCCTGCACCTCGCGGGTCACTTGGAACGTCGTGCACCTGTGTAACATAAGTGCAGAGACCGCATGATCATGTCTTTAAACCAGACGAAACCATATTCAACAAAAAGGAAAGGAACGAAAGAGCCTGAAGTAAACACTCACCTCGATTGGTGGGACTGGTGTAGGATGCCTAGCCATGAAAACAGAGATGTTCCTCAACATCTGTTCACTTCCAAATTCATGGCCAGGCGTACGACGGGCGCGGTGGAGTCTAATATGAAAGTAACCTCGGATGCTGTTGTCCTGAACGCCGTAAGCAGCATTTAACGTTGGACATACAGAAATTGCCTTTTTGAGTTGCTGTTGACATAAAAATAAACGATTTTTGATCATTTCACCTTCAATGCCCTAAGATGTTATTATTTTGAACTTTTGTAACAATAATGATGATGATGATGACGATGATAATAATTCAGTGTTTAATGACAGATCCATAGGAAAGTAAAAAGAAGATAAAGGAGGTTATCTCTTTGTAGTTTATCACCTGATAATAAAATAAATTGAAATATTTAATGCATCACAATAAAAGTACTTAGTGCTCACTAGAAAAATTTGCAAGGTGACATCTCATTCTCTGATTAAAGGTGTTTAAATTTTCTATCTAGGCAATTTCCTTTGGCAGGTTATCAGTGATACGTATAAAAAATGTTTTAACTATGTTTAAAGCGGTGATTAGCTCTTAAGATCTCTTAAGGGCCGAAAATCATGTGCAAACGTAAAAAAAATACTTACTCGATTGAATGAACTTCTTTTCATCAGGAACTTTGTTTGCCCGTGAATGCTGTCATCGTCGGTCCAAATCGAAAGTGCTGTTTCATAAGCCGAAAAAAGCTCTGATGTTGAAACAAAGTTTCCTTCAGCTGAAGTAACACACCGGCTTAAAAATTTAGTCAAAAGAGGACATTTTGTCGCTCTCTTATGCTTCAACATCACCCGTCTAACATTCGCATACGACATGTTGAACGACGTTGTGCAAACTGGATAAGGCTGCAAGAGCTCTTTTCCCACAGAAAAAGCCCGGTGAGTGCATGCGGGAATGCTTGTGAAAGCTGCACTGAATGAGTGCATACCTGCCAACTCTCCCGGTTTTCCCAGGAGTTTCCAAGTTTTTTATTAAATCTCCCGGTCTCTCAGAATGCCTTTTGGGTGATTTTCGGAGATTATTCCTGGACATTGTCTTTAATAACATTCCCACATATGCAAAGATTTCTAGGGGTCTGCAGATTTTTGTACTCTGGGGGTTGGCAGGTATGTGAATGGAATGTGACAATCTCTACTTCACTGACTGCCGATCTGCAGGCAAGTTTTCAAAATATTTGTATATGTTTTTGGGACTTTTATTATTTCATTAAAAAAGAGAAATATGTGAGGCACAGATGTTTCAATAGACCCTTTTAGTTCATGCACAGTATTGATGAAATGTTTGCTTTTCAAACACCATGTGACTTGACATGTTATAATAATTAATGCATAGATTTCCACATGATTATGACTTCATGAGCCCGCATTTCCAGGCAGAGTGGATACCTGTGCAAATACCGTACGTGTTCAATCTGTGAATCAAAACACTTCAGATCTCTTTTCAGCCTTTGATTCTTTCATAACGGGATAATAGCCTGAGACCACAGGAGCCAGGAACGAATGAACTAGCAATGTTATCCAGGCTATCGATTGAAAGACGTCAAGGCGAAGCTATGAGTGACCTAAATGTGCATTTTATGAAAGAAGGCTTTTAACTCATTTCTGAATTTCTGGATTCAGGTAGGAAATGTATTTCTTTTAGGTGTTTGATTAGGTTGCTTGGCATTAGTTCCCATGTGGCATGGATAATTAGCCTTTATATCAACCACTCCTTGTGAATATCACACCACTTGACGCCGACCAGTTTACTGGAGGCTGTTTTTTCCTTATTGTTTATATCGTTGTTTTGAATAGCATGTGACTTTTTTCTTGTGTTCCATGGCTTGTAACCTGTATTCCGTGTGTCCCAGCCCAGACTTTTGTAAATGAACTGACAGCCATTGCTCAGGCTGCGGTTCCCTCCACTATTTGTTTGTTTATACTTGTCTCTTCTATTCTTATAATACACATGCTTTCTATTCGGCTGAACGAAGCGAACGAGATTAGAAAGGTAAACTCTGAAGGTAGTCCAGACTGGGACAAAATTTCCGTACTGTGGTAACATTACGCTTTACATTTATCGTGAATGCAGTATTACGAAGTTATATTGCACAAGGAGTCAGAACATCATGAAACATCAGCTGTATATGCATAATCATAAGGTTTATTAGTAAAATCCAACTAGTGGTCCATTATCAATATTGCGTTCTGATTGGTTGAGCTACTAGTAGGCTATTTGTTATAGCCCACTAGTAGAGAAAAGCGCCGGCTTTGAAAACCAAAATAATGGCTTTAAGCTAGCGAAAGATGTTTAATTGTCTCGATATTTTTTTGACCAACTAGTTGGATTTTACTAACACAATTATTTCTCTCATCCTCATGGGCTCTAAGTCAATAGACCATTCGGCCTTCAGCCTCATGGTCTATTGACTCATAGCCCATTCGGGCTCGAGGAATAATTGTTAAATATTCTTGGTTTTCAAACACATGACATGGTAGCCTGGCCAGGCTGGACAATACTTTACTATCAAAACCACAGTAGAGTGGTGAAACTGCCGTTGAAAATAGGTGATTTGCACGGTGACATCATTTGACTACAACTACCATAATCCTTCACTCTTTCTGTTTGTTATGCTAATTAGAACAATTGTTATTTAAACCCCTCTGGGACTTTAAAATTTAAATAACAAAGAAAAGTTGAAAGGAATTTTGGTAGTTGTAGTCAAATGACGGCAACGTGCAAATCTGCTATTTGAATCCGAAGCGGTTCTATTGTGGTCATGTGATCTGAAAAATAATGTCACATGATCCGAAAAAATTCCTCCACGTGCTTGCAGCGGGGAACAAAAAGATGGATTTACATGTGAAGGTTTACCATGATCAGAAACACCAAATTTATCGCCAAGTTTCGTTCACTTTGCAGGAAAGTATCCCAATATCTCATCGCCACCAGTTTCAAGAATTTTGTCAATTATCTGCTCTTTTAATTCTTCTGATGGGCCTTTTCCCCTTTCATAAAATCATCCTTCCTAATGTTGAATGCCATGACCGTTAACCCATTTCACACGAATCACATAACAACTTTTTTATGTCATCAGTGACAACTTCCTTTGGTCATCACGTGATAAGTTTTCTGCAGCCCACAGTTCAAAATTCTAACGGCAGATTTACCACTCTAGTGATTTTGATAGTAATGTTTTTGCCATCTAAGATTGGCTGCTGTGATGTCAGGTACAAACTAGTAAATGGGACAGTGTTTGGTACTCTTGATTTCCCAAACTACTAAATTATTAATAACTACTTGTCTGCTGACCCAATGTTTGTATGGGTAATCTTATGGCTTCGAGTTCAATTTGGGATTAATTTGCACAAGAAATTTTAATTTTCATAAAGCTGAAATTGCATGAGCCACTTTGGTGAGTGTAATTTAATTTATTTAAAAAAACTCACAAGTGCCAATTCATTTCAAATTATGCAAAAAAAATTAATTTCAAATTAAACGAGAAAAACCGTATGATAAGTATTAAGGTAATCATACAGTTTCGATTTCAATTTAGAGTTAATTTGCACAGTCAAATGAGTTTTCCAAAAAGCTGAAATTGCAGGAGCCGCTTCCAGGAGTGCAATTTCAGTTGTTTGAAAAACTAAAAAGTGCAAATTAATTTCAAATTGAATGTGAAAAACCGTATGATGACTTAATAAAAATACAAACATGAAAAAAATCCGAGAGGAAAAAGTGCATTAGAATTAAGATGTTTCTTGAATTTATAAGACATTTCTTTTGCACTCGAGACACCTTTTTTCAAAGGTTTCCGTATAAAACTTTTGTCATTGCTTTACATAATATCATTGGCTTCCAAAATTTTTCATTGTCTTTGTCAGAATTATGATATGTTTGTCAGAATTATGATACGTAATTTGCACTGGTGTTACACTTTTTGCACCAGTGTTACACTTTTTCCAGTGGTGTTGCACTTGAACTGCACTGCTCTCAGCCAATCAGTATCAAGTAATTTTCCATGTGCATTGTTATTCTTAGTGATACAAATATAACAAAAAGTTCTGCTCCCAATACCACAAAGAAAATATCATCTGGTATTTTGCATTTTGGATATACTGATTAAATTCCAGAGGGGAGGGGGGAGGTGGGCTTGTTTCAAAGAGCACGCTCAAATGGAGGGGGGCTTCCGTCTAGCTAAGTGCCATGTTGTTGCAAAGACACAAGGCTATCAGCTGGTGTTCATTTGGGGAAGCCAGATTAAATTCCAGGGGGGGTGGACTGGATTAAAAGGCCCGGCTTGGTGCTACACTGGATTTGAAGAATTTTTGTACCAGCTACTTGTCCCTGTCAAACAAGGCTTAGTGTCTCGCTCAAATGGAGGGGGGGTTGTGTCTAGCTTGATGCCAGGTTGTTGTACAGACACATGGCTATCATGTGGTCTTCATTTGGGGTAGCTAAATTACATTTCAGGGGAGGGGTGGGCTGGATTAAAATGTCATGCTTAATAGCCAGCATAATTTTTAGCACTGGGACTTAAAACCCTGTCATTTAAAGGTTAGCGTGGCTCCCTCAAATGGAGGGGGGGTTGTGTCTAGCTTGATGCCAGGTTGTTGTACAGACACATGGCTATCATGTGGTCTTCATTTGGGGTAGCTAAATTACATTTCAGGGGAGGGGTGGGCTGGATTAAAATGTCATGCTTAATAGCCAGCATAATTTTTAGCACTGGGACTTAAAACCCTGTCGTTTAAAGGTTAGGGTGGCTCCCTCAAATGGAGGGGGGGGGTTGTGTCTAGCTTGATGCCAGGTTGTTGTAGAGACACATGCAGGCTTTCATGTGGTCTTCATTTGGGGTAGCTAAAATAGGAAAATGGCTTTTCAATCGGTGACGCTAACACTAAAATTGTCCCTTAAAATGCCTTATTTTTTAGACTAACAAGGAAGGCTTTACCTTTGTTGCCTTCAAGACAGACGCTTCCATCAAATGGAAGCTCGTGTATTCAAGAATTTGTTTTTGAGGTGAGTTTTAACGTTTTCAGTAAGAGGGGGCATTAAATTACCAAGCAGTGTAAATGTCAGACATGTATTGCTAGCCCGGTTTTCAAAAAACCAGGTATATATCTCCAGGGATTCACCAGCTAAATGCCTGTTTTGCTGTTAAAGAGGAAAATTGTCCTAGCAATCGAGAGTTAAGATGCACAAAGGTCGATTATTGGAGATATCTACCTGGAGTTTTGAAAACCGGGTTTCCTAAAGTCTTAAGTTGAGTCCATCCCATGGCAGGCAATCTTTCAGGGCATAATTTGCTTAAAGCCGTGACACTTTTCGGGTAAAAATAAAAATCCCCCTCCTCTGGACTAACCAGCCTCAGCTCTTAACCATGCACTCCAAATAACTTCCTGGAATTGGCAGAAATCACTGGAAATTCCAGAAAAGCATGGCTGAGGGGGGTAACAGACCGGCCCGTAGGGCCGGTCTGTTGCCCCCGTTAAGCCGGCGAAGATTTTTTGAGGGGGGCTTCCGTCTAGCTAAGTGCCATGTTGTTGCTAAGACACAAGGCTATCAGCTGGTGTTCATTTGGGGAAGCCAGATTAAATTCCAGGGGGGGTGGACTGGATTAAAAGGCCCGGCTTGGTGCTACACTGGATTTGAAGAATTTTTGTACCAGCTACTTGTCCCTGTCAAACAAGGCTTAGTGTCTCGCTCAAATGGAGGGGGGGTTGTGTCTAGCTTGATGCCAGGTTGTTGTACAGACACATGGCTATCATGTGGTCTTCATTTGGGGTAGCTAAATTACATTTCAGGGGAGGGGTGGGCTGGATTAAAATGTCATGCTTAATAGCCAGCATAATTTTTAGCACTGGGACTTAAAACCCTGTCATTTAAAGGTTAGCGTGGCTCCCTCAAATGGAGGGGGGGGTTGTGTCTAGCTTGATGCCAGGTTGTTGTACAGACACATGGCTATCATGTGGTCTTCATTTGGGGTAGCTAAATTACATTTCAGGGGAGGGGTGGGCTGGATTAAAATGTCATGCTTAATAGCCAGCATAATTTTTAGCACTGGGACTTAAAACCCTGTCATTTAAAGGTTAGCGTGGCTCCCTCAAATGGAGGGGGGGTTGTGTCTAGCTTGATGCCAGGTTGTTGTACAGACACATGGCTATCATGTGGTCTTCATTTGGGGTAGCTAAATTACATTTCAGGGGAGGGGTGGGCTGGATTAAAATGTCATGCTTAATAGCCAGCATAATTTTTAGCACTGGGACTTAAAACCCTGTCGTTTAAAGGTTAGCGTGGCTCCCTCAAATGGAGGGGGGGGGTTGTGTCTAGCTTGATGCCAGGTTGTTGTAGAGACACATGCAGGCTTTCATGTGGTCTTCATTTGGGGTAGCTAAAATAGGAAAATGGCTTTTCAATCGGTGACGCTAACACTAAAATTGTCCCTTAAAATGCCTTATTTTTTAGACTAACAAGGAAGGCTTTACCTTTGTTGCCTTCAAGACAGACGCTTCCATCAAATGGAAGCTCGTGTATTCAAGAATTTGTTTTTGAGGTGAGTTTTAACGTTTTCAGTAAGAGGGGGCATTAAATTACCAAGCAGTGTAAATGTCAGACATGTATTGCTAGCCCGGTTTTCAAAAAACCAGGTATATATCTCCAGGGATTCACCAGCTAAATGCCTGTTTTGCTGTTAAAGAGGAAAATTGTCCTAGCAATCGAGAGTTAAGATGCACAAAGGTCGATTATTGGAGATATCTACCTGGAGTTTTGAAAACCGGGTTTCCTAAAGTCTTAAGTTGAGTCCATCCCATGGCAGGCAATCTTTCAGGGCATAATTTGCTTAAAGCCGTGACACTTTTCGGGTAAAAATAAAAATCCCCCTCCTCTGGACTAACCAGCCTCAGCTCTTAACCATGCACTCCAAATAACTTCCTGGAATTGGCAGAAATCACTGGAAATTCCAGAAAAGCATGGCTGAGGGGGGTAACAGACCGGCCCGTAGGGCCGGTCTGTTGCCCCCGTTAAGCCGGCGAAGATTTTTTGAGGGGGGCTTCCGTCTAGCTAAGTGCCATGTTGTTGCTAAGACACAAGGCTATCAGCTGGTGTTCATTTGGGGAAGCCAGATTAAATTCCAGGGGGGGTGGACTGGATTAAAAGGCCCGGCTTGGTGCTACACTGGATTTGAAGAATTTTTGTACCAGCTACTTGTCCCTGTCAAACAAGGCTTAGTGTCTCGCTCAAATGGAGGGGGGGTTGTGTCTAGCTTGATGCCAGGTTGTTGTACAGACACATGGCTATCATGTGGTCTTCATTTGGGGTAGCTAAATTACATTTCAGGGGAGGGGTGGGCTGGATTAAAATGTCATGCTTAATAGCCAGCATAATTTTTAGCACTGGGACTTAAAACCC
>CAXHUQ010001248.1:52500-59180 GCA_964020085.1 Micromussa lordhowensis
GAAGCTCGGAACAGAAGGCGCCATTTGCCCTCCTGAGAGGACAACCAGCCTTTCAATACGCTTCGATGGTTTTCATTCGCCAGAATCTCCGACCCCTCGAAATGCTTCCTTGTTTTCGGTGTTTTAAGCTTCAGCTCGTCCAGTATCCCTTGAATCTGGTAAAACTTAGCTTCTGCCTCAAGCTCCTTCTGACATGTTGCACCTTCTGGTAATATCAACTCGCCGTTACGAAGATCGATAATTGAGTATAAACCGGAAGTGAGTTCCGTCTCGGTCGATAAAGAAAGTTCCGTCCTCAGAAGGCTTCATCTCAAACTTCCCTGAAAACATGGCTGCCAGCATCGAGTCTGGATCTTTGGTTATAGTTTGAACGCTTGTTGTGAAGTGGTGGCCGCCGACATTGAGCTTAACGGTCGAGGAGAAGTGAACATGTTCCAGTTTCTTCGACATGGAGTCGATTGCTTCTTGCTCCTGGCGAAGTCTCTTTGCTTCTCGCAAGAAGATCTCGCATGCTTCTTTGAAGTGCTTTTCTGCGTCTTCCAAGCCTTGGTCTTCACGTCTAAGATTTTGACCACTTATACTTTTCTCTAACAAACAAACGACACGCTGAAATCAACGAAATGAAGAAATGTTTACCGACTCAACTCAAGTGAACTAACCTAGTCACGTGAGTCATGACGCTACATCCGAAAGCGAAAGTGCAGTAGACAATGGGACTTAGTTATTCAGCCAAAGACGGTGGAAATTTCGGTTGAAACTCAAAAGGAACAGTAATTTTCTGGCATATTCGATCGGAACGTAGGCTACCTTCACAGGTACTCCTATTTTTCCGCTCGGAACGGAAAAAGTCGGACATTTTGTTACTATTTGCTAGATCCCCTGGTTTCCGGTCTCATGTAATCCACAATTTTTACACATCACAACCACCTGTTCAGTGATGAGTGGTCATGCGTGGTCGAGGGGCAGTACGTTTGAGGGGGGAGAAGTTGATGCACAAATGCGGTTACCTATCAAAAGTTCTTTCAGCAAAAGGAATCGGACACATTTCACCCAGCCAGCGAATAATCCGCGCGTACATTTTGTTGTATTGGTTAATTTAGATTTCATTGATGGTTGACGCTCGGTTTCCCAGTTACTTGTAGTTGTTCTGTAGAGGAACATACTCTTTAATGAATAGATCCGCTGAATGCCCGTGAAAGGCTGCGTCACTGTGATACTCTAAGCCTACAAGGCATGTTATTACCACTCATTCACAGCGTCCATGACAAATGAACTTTAGATTGTTGTTTTATAATGGTAATACTATTTAATTTATTTATTCTTGAAATAAGATCAACGTTTATTAAAGCAAATCCCTAATGTCCCCAGTTCTTTCTTACTCCTAATGTTTTGGTTCACGTACTGAAATCATGCAATGAAACACTTGAAACACAGGTTAAGATGCTGGTTCTCTTTCTGTGGGATGCTCGTGTCAGACACTGGCGCTATAATTAGATAAGATAAGGGCTCATGATGAAAATGTTTGACAAGCTAAAAATACTACACATATCTGTGCAATTAACTTGGTCGAGTCTAAAAATAGTCCGAATAGTTCTGCCCTTCAAAGACCAGGATTCGGCAGACTTAGTCCGTAAACAGCTGAAAGACCTGAGCCTGAAGACCCACACTGTCATTCAACTGGTTTTTGTTAGTGACGAGTGCATGAGATTAAACCGCCTATTGTTAACCAACAAAGTGTAATTTATAAATTTCAATGTGACTTGTGTGATGCAAGTAGTCACAGGCACTTGCACCAACGCGTGGTTGAACACACTAAACAGTCTTCATCCATTGGCAAAAACCTTCATTAAGAACACTGTCAGTTGTCCCGAAAGACCTGTATAGACATTTTTTCGTTCTCAGGAGGTTCATGAATAAGTTCGATTGTTTAGAGCATGAAATGCTGTTAATTAGAGAATTAACACCAGTCTCTCAATGTCCAGTCGGACTCAATTAAAGCAAAACTAATATTGCGTGACATTGCACATGTAATTATGTTATAAAATATGTTAATCTTGAACGGATTTTCTGAAAGTTAATCTTTTTTGCATTTAAACTTAATAAAAATGGTGTCACGATGTCACCGAAACGTTGTTCTCTCTTATCGCTTATCTATACTTGTTTATGCTTTACAAAACCTTATAAAAAATATATAAGAAAGAAAGAAATTGTACGTACGGATTACATCAAGCGCAATTGTTGCATTTGCAGCCGGTAAAATTGAGATTATTTAAATGACTACGAAAAGATGACACATAGCCAAGGCTTAACAGCTAATGGCAGCTGGTTTAAATACGAGATATGTTATACGCTTACGAGTTATGAAAAAAGTGCTCACTAAATTGCAGTATCTTTTCTTTTAACTGGCTACCTGGTATTTTTAACCCTAAGTATTTCAGGTAGCCAGCTCCCTTAATTTTTTGTAAACTCTATTTAATTTAAGGTGGCTGGAAACAGTTTCCAGTACTTTAATTCCAAGACTTATAGTTTGATTGGTCATTATAACCACTCTATATCAATTGATGCCAAAATCATGGTATCAAAAAACTGCCCAATCATTGGTGAACATGTTGCTGTCAATTTTGTGGCACAATAGATTACCATAGCAACAATAATTAGCAATTAATTTTAGCTTTAAGCGCTTATAACTCAAAAACGAGCTCGGTGACCCCCATTTTTTAAGTATCGAATTGTAATCAGCATGATAAATTTTCACAACTTTAAGGTGGCTCTGAACCCCCTTGTCTTCAGTATCATGCTTACTACAACTTGCTCACCCATGATTGGGCAGTTTTTTGATACCACCATTTGGGCACCAACCGATACATAGTGGTTATAATGACACATCAAAATCTAAGTCTTGGAAAGTGCTGGAAACTGTTTCGAGCCACCTTAATTGATACTGTGACACTAGGGTGAAATAAAGTTGTTGTTGTTGTTGTTACAGTCTCCTTTACAGTCCTTCACCGCAAAACAGTAATGACATCGCGATCAGTTGCAGAAAGAATTAGAATGGGCTGCTGCGGTAACTGTGTACTTGAAAAAAGGAAAAAAACGTGTTTTTTTTACCAACAAGTTAACTGAGATAAACAAGCTATATATGTATACGAAAGGAAATTGAGAATATAGCTAGGTAAACATTACACAGGCGCCCCCTTCTTCACTTCACAGCAGAAATTTGAAAACGGCTTTCATACTGTAGAAACACATCAAATGTTTTTCGTGCACACAATGCCGAAGAAATTTTGAAAACGCAACAAGCAATAAAGATCGATCCACGATTGTGCAACCCCTACCTATTTCGATCACGTTAAATCACTTAAGTATCATGTCATGTCATGATATCACCACGTAAATTGGAAACTGTCACCAGTTAAATCCAAAGACCTCGTAATTTGTCACAGTAAAATTCCGAATCCCTTTCAATAGTGTCTCTTGCTGTCCCAGAGGACACTCGTACGAATATCCCAGGTGACTGTAACATGAAGTAGTTGTATTGGCATTTTCAGCCATGTGTAGGTCGTGACCTCCTCCAAACGTTGGTCCTAGGCTGCTGTCATAGTACATGACTGTACCATTGCAGTTATGTCCTATGTAGCAGACATGTCCTCTGACGTAATGGGATATACTGAGCCAATCATATCATGTGTTCTATCTGATAACACGCAACATAAGACTGGTAACTAATCTCCGTGGCAGTTCGGTCTTCGAGTAAAACTGAGTTTTCGAGGGGTAGGGCACGGAGCAATATTTGACTTTGTATTTATGTTTTGACTCTTAAAGGAAACATACAGCAGCTTTTGGCAAGAATTGCATTTAACTTCTGTCGCAAATTGATCGCTTAGTATATTTTTAGTTTCAAATTCATCATGAATGCTCGATGGAAAATTTCAAAACAGTGGTTGCTCTCTGGTTTGCGAACTGCGTGTTCCAGGCCAGCCACGTTTAAACTCCGCGCTTCGATTATCCTCAAATCATTCAGATCGTTTAATGATATTACAAGGGCAAAACAAAATCTCTGAGAAGCAGCGTAACCAATTTTAGTTTCGGTGCTGTAAAACTACCACTCAATCTGCGCAATATTTCTCTATTCCCAATCTTGTCACTCGCACGCCGGTTCGCGACTGAAAGCCTTCTTCTCAAAACATGTTTGTTGAAGCTGACTGAACCTTTTTGGGTAAGCATCGAACATTTATTACAGGAACTTTCTTGCTGATTATATTTTATGGCCGGAGTACTTTCTAACTGTTCCTAGTTCGCTTTGCTTTATAAAATAGCAGTAGTATTCGAAACACCACATAGCGCTTTGTGGCCTTTTCAAAACACCACAAAGCGCTTTGTGGCTTATTCAAAACACCACAAAGCGCTTTGTGGCTTACTTAAAACGCCACAGAGCGCTTTGTGGTGTTTTATTTTGGGATTTAACTTTGAAAACTGGATGGCTCGTTGACTCGCAGATATCTCACAGCTATTTTCCGAATTAATTTGGTTTCTCCGATTTTTTACAGCACAAAGCGCTTTGTGGCCTATTCAAAACACCACAAAGCGCTTTGTGGCCTATTCAAAACACAACAAAGCGCTTTGTGGCCTATTCAAAACACCACAAAGCGCTTTATGGCCTATTCAAAACACCACAAAGCGCTAGAGGTAGGGAGAGGGGTATATCGAAAGGTTTTACTTGTTCCATTGAGAACCCGAATACCCAACACTCCTAGAAATGTTAACCAAGTATAAGGAGCGTCTAAGATGGTAAGGGAAACAATGTTTAGGACCATGATGCACAATCCTCATAAGTGCACATCTCTAAAGCTTTCCCGTAAAGTGTTTTTAAAATGAACTGAATTGAATCCATTTTGTGTTGCTATGGGTGTTGCTATGTATGATGTAGCTACCAGTGTGCAGATTTTTTAACTTTAATGTTAATCAAGGAGTAATCAGAGCGAAATCGTTTCAAAATACGCTTTGCAAATGGTCAGGCATGTTGAATCTTTATGTTCCAAAATGGCTTTTTAGGCAAAAATTAAATTTGAGGGTAGAAGACCACCTTAAGCAAAGGATCGAAATCATGACGGTGACAGTGTTTGGATATCTGATCTTAATTAGCGTAGATTTTTACGATTTTATTTCTCCGTTTTCTCCTTAGTTTTAGTTTCGATTGAGAAGATATATTAAACACTCAAGACAGTATTTGACCACATTTCCAAAAACCTCAAAGTTCGTCAAAAATACTCTGCTGTGCGTGGTATTTTCAGCTCTCTTCTCGGTGTTTGGAAATGTGGTCAAACACGCTCTTTTGTGTTTGATATATTACACTGATATGGGTATTTCTTTTTTTACAAGTCATGGATCTCGCCATGACAACTCGACCAATGTTTTACCAACACGGGCGTCGTACTAGTTCAATGACATAATTCAGTTATGACATTGAAAAAGATTACAAATCTTTTTTATGGCTAGACTGGAACATATACAACTAGTGTTTGATGAAAGAAATATCACCGAATCTCCAATAGAAGACTTAATTCCCTTAAAAGTCAGAAAAGTACTCGTTAAAGGTTATCAGATGGAGCACCGACTACTAACAATTTGCATACCCAGGATCGGCTGGAACTAGCTCAAACGGTTGCCTGTTATTAACCGGGAGAAGCAATGAAATGAAAGCAGAAGAAAGGGTCGAAAATTAGGAGTTTAGTGATATCTCAACAACATATCACTTTTTTAAGTTGGAGAATCTTAGAAGGATCTACGATATGTTCATTGATTTATAGCTCTATTGTTAGTCCTTGTTTGTAGGCACACCGCTCTGGAAAAGGGGGGCATTGAACATGGAATGAAACTTACGTCGGACACTGATATGGGTACTTTTTTTACAAGTCTATGGATCAAGCATGAAATTCCCTTGGCAACAAAACAATTGAAACAATCAGATATCAACTGAACGCATCAGAACATTTCTTCATCTCGTCGCACTTGCAAATTTTGGAAAAGCGCACAGGATAATATGATGTTTTAACAGTCTTTTGAAAGGATTATTGGGCTTTTTGCAACTTTGAGTTTTCAAGATCACAACTAATTAATATTCATGAAAAAATTGGGACCAGAGAAAAATGTCTGGATAATCAAATAGTCCAAATAATCGAGGTTCAACTGTACTGAGAAGAGTTGAGACAATATGGGCATCATGAATGTTCCAAGAAAGACCCTCTGTCCCACTTTAATGGGTTGCAAATGGAGATATTTGGCTTTAGACAGAAAGAGACTGGAATCAATTGTGTCATCCTGTTTCTTTTCTGATGTACATTTCTGGTGCCAAGTTTGAAGAACACCACTCTAATATTCCTAGAGATATTCTTGATTCAATATTTTAGTTGAACAGTTTATGACGTCATAGCTTTTCTCATTTGCACAATACAAAAATGTCAATATTTCTAAAACAAAAGAAGATATCCCAAAAAGGAAACAACATTCTTCTTTATTTTGAAAAGCCTTTCAAATAAGCAGCAATTATTTTTTACTTCATTGGCACTTTAATCTAAACTCAAAATAAATATTTTCCCTGCTTTTTTAACAACCCAAATTGATCAGTCTAACCCAGCTGCAGTCACAAGTCAACTTTGCCCTCCACAAACTGTGGGAAACAC
>CAXHUQ010001249.1:0-17380 GCA_964020085.1 Micromussa lordhowensis
AAGGATGTTATGCACGTACTGCATGCGTTCTTCAATACCTTAGCTACGACACATATTATAATTAGAGTACAAAAATTTTCGCTCTTCAAATTTTTGCAGTCCTAGGCCTACTACGAATATAGCAAAAATAAAGTTACAGTGAAAATTAGTGGATCTATGGTAGGCAGGGAAGTTTAATCACATACAGCAGATTAAACACATTTTCACTGGTAGCTACAGTCATACTATTACATTACGAATGTGTACATTGTGGTAGATGGTTTTTGAAAACCTTCGAATCTAGTTATTCCTGGCATGTGACTCTAGATGTTTATGATGGCTAGTTTATAAACTTTCTTTAAGAAACTAATAAGCATTCAAATAAGAGTGACCAGCTAACTTTGGCTATACTAGAATAACCAACATAGCATAGTTCAGATACACCACAGTCTTAAACATTAGCTGCTACAACTGTTGGTGATGAAAATAAATTAGAGCATCACCTGAGTGCTTATATCCTCAACAAGATTAATGTCTGGACCATAATTTAAGAAGCTAGCTATCTGGCTCCTGTAGAGTAGCTATAGGATTGTTACAACCCAGAGGTACTAGGTTCACATTCTGGCCACAGTGATTTAGATCCACGGTAGATGTCTAATAACAATCATCTGAAAAGGTAAGAGCTTAGAGAAAACCCATCTGAAGAAAGCTACTTAGTTGCTTACTTACTTAGTTAGTCAGTCAGAACAAAACATAAGTAAAATGTATTTTTACGAACAGTCACAGAATTTTCCGGGCTTTATTAGTTTGGCTAGTTTTATAGCAGCTGCTTCAAATTGTGCATACAGAGGTAAAAAAGGCCAGAGAATTCAGCTGTGCCATTAGTTTTTGGCAGTGTTGCTTCTGAGCCAAGATACAATGAGGGCTCAAGTAAGTTCCAACACAGTGCCAGACCGCCATTCCTAGATACCTATACCTATATCCTTTCAGACATCAGCATGAGCTTTATTCAACCAATGTGAAATATCCCTATTTGCAAGGCTAACAGATTTTTCTTCTGATTTTATAGCTTCAATTCTGTTTAAAGAACATCCTAAAGATGAAATAACTAAACCAGGCAAAAGTGTCAAATTTTCAGTCGTAACATTTCCATCAGCCACAACATACAAATGGTTTCATCAAGAGAAAGAAATTTTCCTAAAGATACAGACTATGAAGGATCTACAACAGACACCCTGATTATTAAGAAATGCCTTCCCAAGCATAAAGGTGCTTACAGATGTAAAGTAACCAGTGAGTCTGGGGAAGAAGTCACTTCAGAGAGTGCTACTCTGACCATAGGTCAGTTAATCATAATAATTATTATTACAATGTTATACGTAATGTTTAAGAGGCAAAAGAATCAGCAGAAAGAGATATTCCACACTTGCCCTAAACTTTTCGTTTCACTATAACAGGATTTATGTATGCCATTGCTGGTTCTCTAGCCACTACCATACATGAACATCAATCAATAATATACCTAATATACGCATCCTTTCAGACATCAGCATGAACTTTATTCAACCAATGTGAAATTATTTCCTTATTAAATTTTGCAAAGCTACAGACTTTTCTTCTGATTTTGTAGCTTCACTTTTGTTTAAAGAACATCCTAAAGATGAAATAACTAAACCAGGCACAAGTGTCAAATTTTCAGTCGTAACATTTCCATCAGCCACAACATACAAATGGTTTCATCAAAAGAAAGAAATTTTTCCTAAAGACACAGACTACGAAGGATCTACAACAGACAACCTGATTATTGAGAAATGCCTTCCCAAGCATAAAGGTGCTTACAGATGTAAAGTAACCAGTGAGTCTGGGGAAGAAGTCACTTCAGAGAGTGCTACTCTGACCATTGGTCAGTTAATCATATTGCAATGTTGTGTATTGTTTAAGAACCAGCAGAAAGAGATATTCCACACTTGCCCTAGTTCTCTAGCCACTACCATACATAAATATCAATCAATTCAAGTGAAGTTCAGTTTTATGATGGTTTAGTAGATACCACTCTTCTTTACTTCATTTTAGATGGAGAAATGATCGAAGAAAAAGAATCTAATCTCCTTGGAGAGATCTTACAAAAGTCTAGCATTGATTTGCTTGTGTATGGAATTGATGTAAAACAGTTAGCAAATGGAGAAAGTGAAGTTACCTATGAAGAGATGATGTATGTCCTAAGAGACAACCCCACCACACAACTGCTCTCTGTTAACTTAAAAGAAGAACTAAGAATGAGTAAATCATACACACACCATGTACTAAAAGTAATGAAGCTGATGATGATGTAAATACAGTATGCATGATAACTGTTTCAATTTTCCTATGTAGGATTGGAAGAAGAGAGGCTTTACAAAGAAGCAATGGCTACTGATCGCAAAGTATCTTTATCATACATGAAGATTCTTGCTTTAGGCCCTGGCCAAGTTGGAAAGTCAACATTCCTATATAGACTTATGGGAATAATGAAAGGAAATATTTTAACAGCTGATCCAGAAACACAGCCACTGAGTAGCACTGGTATTGCTGAAATGCGAGAAGCATGTATTACCTATGATAGCAGAACTGGTGCCCTCACTTCTGAAAGTTGGCAAGTTTTTGATAAAAGTTCTGACTTACAAAGCCAGTTGCATGGCTTGATGTCCCTTTTGATTGAATAAGCACAGAAAAGTAGAACTGAAAAAAAACCACTTCTAGCTGCTCCTACCACTCCTATAGTTGATAGTTCCTCCAGTGAACTCCAGTTGGAGCAACATGGTGAAACCGATCTCGAGCTTTTAAGTCACGAGCCACTAAAGAGTGTTAGCCCACAGTTACAACTTTCTGCTGATCCTATTGCATCTGTGAAAATGCCCGTTCCTGCATATTATGCATATCCTACTCCTAAAAAATCTAATATTGACATGGTTATGGAAGAGTTTCAGAAGTTAAAAAATAAGTGCAAGTTAACTCCAAGCAAAACCAAATTTCGCATGCTTTTCAATATTGCCGACATTGGTGGACAACCAGCTTTTCTTGAAATGCTTCCATCGATAACAATAGGCCCTGCTTTGTATCTAGTATTTATGAAGCTTCTACAAGGTTTAACCACACAATATCCTGTAGCATTTAAATGTAAAGATGGGAGGGGATCAAAGCTGTGCAAGAATTACACATACACCTCAGAAGAGGTCATATTCACTGCCCTCTCAAGTATTGCTTGTTTTGGGAACTCTGATGATGAGGTAGAGAAGTATGTTACAAACACTGGTGACAAGAAGCAAACACACTCCTTAGCTTTACTGTTGGGTACATTTGTAGATGAGATTGAAGATGACAAGTTTTTAAACTATATCGATCACAAGCTTGAGCAAAAGCTTGAGGAGACACAATTCTTTAATGATGGACTTATACACTCCAAGTCATTTCTAAGAGTTAACAATTACAGTGCTCCTGAGAGTGAAATTAAAGATCACAGAGAACTTCTGGAAAAGATACTAGAAAAGAAGTTCCGCAAGTATAACATTCCTACACGATGGTTAACTTTAAGTATATGTCTGAAACTTCTTTGTCGAAGAGAAAACAGGCATGAAGTATCATTTAATGATTGTGTTAAACTGGGTAATCGATTGGGCATGAAAAAGGACATGGTAAAATGTGCTTTACAATTTTTACACAAATACGTTGGTCTTGTGATGTACTTTCCCAACAATGATCATCTGAAGAATGTTGTTATTTGTGATCCTCAAGTGGTGTTTTCAACTATAAGTAAACTGATATTTGAAATTTACGATCCTAGAAATATGTATATCAACGAAGCACAACATGACCATTTTGTGCAAACTGGATGCTTTTCTCCCCAAGAAATTAAAGCCACTGACGAAGATGAACAATCTACAGAAAAGCTCTTGTCCATTGACACATTGGTTCATCTTTTAGTTCACTTAAACATTATTGCTGAAGTTCCAGCACACCTAGGTAATATTCAGCAACCATTAACTACAGAAATAACAGCTACAGAAGACCCTAAGGCTCTGCAAAAGAAATATTATTTCCTTCCTGCAGTTCTTCAAAACATTGAACTATCATTTGAAACAAGAGGAGATAATGAGGAACAGCTTCCAGAACCCCTCTGTATCACATTCCGCACAGGATATCTACCATTAGGTTTTGTGCCTGCCATCTGTGCTAATTTAATTGGAGCTGATAACAATATAGAGCTAATTCCATTCCAAGTGGATAATCAACAGATTACTTACAAAAACAAGATAAGATTTCGCTTTCAGGGCAAATTTGATATCATAATGATATCCGGTCCTAAATACTGTGAGTTCCACATCAGTAGATGCTCCAGTGTGCCAATAGAGTATTGGGATAACCAGTGTTGTCCTCGTATCAAAACATCCATTTGTGAAGCAGCTGATCGAGTCATCCAATCAATGCAGCATGGCTCTCCATACAAGCTATCCAAGGGATATGAATTAGCGTTTAAATGCCCCCATCACCCAGATGCAGACATTGGGCATCAGCCACTTACAAGGCTTATCTATGAAACTCATTCAAGCATATCAAAGAATCAACCAAAGGAAATATTGTGTACTAAATCTTTTTGCAAGATCACTTCTCCTCTTTCACCTGCAATGAAGATGTGGTTTGGAGAGGTAAGACTCACACCAAAATTTGCATCGATTCTTGAAGGAGTGGATAATATAGGCCTTTGCCAGCAATGTGAAAGGGCATGTATTAACCTAAAATGCTTAGTGACCTTCAAAAAGGAGCCTACAAGTTATATTGGCCACTATTTATTAATGTGATCTTTGTCAATAATTACTGTTACTCTATAATGTAGGGAGTTGCAAGCATTCCACCATCAGTTGTTAAGGAGCCTTCAGCAAAAGAAGATAAGATAAAGGTGGAAGCAAAAGGCACCAAACCCCTGAGTTACCAGTGGTTTAAAGACGATGAGGAGCTCAGTGATGGTGATGACTACGAGGGGTCTTCTACTCCAGAGCTTGTTATTGTGGGGACTGGTCCACAAGTTAAAGGGAAGTACAAGTGCCTAGTGAAAAACAAATTTGGAGAAACGTTCTCAAAAGAAATACTGTATAGTGAGTATCCTTTGTCTCAAAGTAATGTGGCAAATAAATTCTTCTTTCTTTTAGATTCTTTTATGAAAGAACTTAAACTAAAAGGTTTAAGGGATGATGAAGTCTCTAAACTGATTGGTAGGTACAATTTTCAATGTGTGACTAATAGTGTATGCTTTTATATCAATTACCTTAACCTACATCAGGGTGAATTTTGCATGTTGACCAAGACTATTTGATAAATACCTTGATACAGCCAATGGAATTGAAACTTTAGAAGATCTGGAGAGTCTAACAAAGGAGGATGTTGACTCTTTTGATTTTTTGAACTTTGGTGAGAAGAGGAGAGTCAGGAACCTTCTCTCAGAAACTACCATGAATTCAGGACTTGGTATGACAATATTATGTTTACTAGTGCATGTACTATTCTATTAATTTATATCCACGGAAGTGATTATCTAGGAATGGCTATAGGTATATCTGTGTGCTCAAAAAGAGCCCCTACCGTATCTAGGTCTTTAGTCAATGTATAGCCAAACTAACTCTATTACTTAGTTCTACCTTGGCCATTCCTAGACAACCACTTATCATAATTTTTATTGTGTGGAAAAACAAAACTGTAAATCTCTTGCTTGTTAAATTCTATAGGGCATACTGATTTGAAGGATATTTTGTGGGACATTCGAGCAAATTGGTACCTCCTTGGAATACAGCTTGATATAGATCACTCAGACTTGGAGGTTTGTTGTATGACATGTACAGAAGACTTTTATACCTACTCACAAAATCAAAGGCCATTACATAACTGTAACAGCGCTGATCACCGGGGTGACTTAGCCTGCACATATTCAGCACTATACTAGCGGCAAAAGGCTAATTGCAAGAGTGGGTGGGGTGGGAAAACTTAATGCTGTGTAAAGGATATTATAGACATGCATGTGCATGTCACATTAGCAAAATTTTCACACCAGGTCAACTTTATATGCCATACACTTATGTTATTAAGTGCTGAAAGTGCACATGGATAGGGACACCGCTAAGTGTACTCAGTGAATAACTTCTATTGACAACCTTTACCAGCTTGCAAGCTAGCTGCACTTTCTGATCTCTAAGAATGAGATCTTTTATATAATTATTTGTTCCTTGATGGCTTCATAATCTAGCATTTAAAATAATAAACATCTACTGAATTACCATGCATTGTTAACATACATTTCCTTCAGGTGTTCCGAAAAAAATCTACTGTTGAAGAATGTTTCATATCAGTTCTCACATGTTTTTTGAACTGTCAGAGTCCACTGCCTATGAGGTCCCAACTGGAAGCAGCACTACAGTCACCCTCAGTGAATAGATCAGATTTAGTGCAAAAGCTTCCAACTTCACTTTTTACAGATCAGCAGACAGAATCAGGTATGCTATCCATGTATGTTTTACCAGGAGTGTATGAAGAGGAGTATGGAACTACACCTGAATCTGTAGTAGGCATTTAGCCCTCACTACGTCATAACTCAGTGCACTTGTGTAAACTGTGAAACCAATAATGAAATTCATGAACGCCTACTACTACTCATTACATGACACTGAAGCCTAGTTATTTATTTAACACCTTGTATCTTAAGTGGTTGAGGTTAGAATAGTGACTGTATGCCTCTAGTGTACTACCTAATACAGTTCCATACTCCTCTTCATACATTTCTGGTTTTACCACTGTGACATGAGAACATCTTAACACCATTTAGCTGAATCCACAACACCAGCTGTTCGTCTAAAGAGAGTTATAAATGCTTTATGGGAGGAGCGGGCCCAATGGGGGAGAATTGCTGGTGCCCTTCTTTCTACTGGAACTTGTAATGTAAGATTTGCTGCAGTGTTGTTGAGAAAGTATTAGGCTTACATGGGTCCCTTGTATTTGTACAGAAAATCGAAAATGATTACCCTAACAACACTGATGAATGCTTTGCTGCCTTCCTCCATGAGCATCTTAAGGGAGATGGAGACCCTGGCCTGAAGGAGCTGCTAAAGGCCTTGAGGAGTAGGCCAGTAGGAAGAGCAGCTGTTGCTGATGACTTAGAGAAAATGATTGAAGCAAAACATCTCTGGTAGATCCCTATCATAGTAAATAACACACCTGCAAGCTTAAATATAGCTACTTGTACTAGCAATACCCTTTACATTTTAGTAGAATGCAAGTACTATAGCACAAATTTAATAATTACAAAATCTATCTTACTTTCTGAGTGATACTTACCATAGAGTCCTCAATGTGTTCCCCATAATTTTATAAGTAGCACTAGATTATTAAAACCTCTTCATTTTTGTTGTTATGAAATGTGTCCCAACATGTGTAAAATTTATGTGTCAGATTTGTCAGAGCGTATTACTGTAAAATCATGGACTCTCAGATGGAGCACTTTTTATAATTGTCCCTTGGAGAGCCACAGTTGAGACCAAGTGCTTGTTATAGTATAAGACTTGTGATTAGGAGTAAAAAGACAATATTGACTATAGGTGGACCTGGTTTTTTACTCCTAATGTACCCTGATTTTTCACTCTGTGCATTTCCTGTGTTGAGCAGTTTTTTAAACTTGATCATTCTTATAATTTGCAATGAAAAGCTTCGACCAAATATTTCTTGATCGAATTGCTCTCTGTACTGTTCCCACCAGCCTGGTCGGGTAGCCAGCTCATAGCATAACACCCTAATAATGTAAATTTAGTATGTTTAGTACCGCACAAACTATATTATACATACGTAACAAAGTTTTTGGAACAATACTTACCTTTCCTGTTCATTTTCTCATTGTTTCCCCACTTCACAAACACTTTAATTTTTGTGACGTAACATTGTCAATGTTTGGTTACTGAGAGGGAGTAGTGCATGGATCCAAGTTGCATGTTACAGCTATAGTTGAGGTTATTGAGACTGTACATGTATAAAGCCTGCATGGTTCAATGGCCGGTGTTCAGAAATACATTGGTTTAGTTAGGGTTGATCTTGAAGTTGAGTGTGACCATGTTGGGCAGTTTACCTTTGAACAAGATATACTTTGGGAACTAGAAGAGTGGATTTGTTGGTTTAAGCATTTGCCTACACTAGTTTCAACTCCTTCACCTACAATTGTAGATATGCCCAAACTTGAAATAAAACTGCCCAACCTCAGTAGAACAATCAGTATTTGATTGTCAGGTTTTGATAGATTTGTTTAGTGGTACATTAAGATTTTACAATCATGGAGCTTTCAACATTATGTTTAGCTGCTCATCTTTAAGAATAATTACTGACTGAAGATGGAGGAATATTTTGGAGATGCCATAAGCCAGCAGTGCAGTGGAGGTGTAACTAACTTGGGTGACCAGACAGCTAGAAACTTTTAGTCTTTCTTGTTATTGTAGCCCGCTAATATTGCAATATTCAGTTGTATAGGAGACTGGACTTATGTGAGGGTTGGTGCCTGCTTGTAATTACTTCCTGCATTTTGTGATTAGTGGTTTTTTTGATTAGTTTTTAGGTAAACTAATATGGCCAGTTGAACTGGTAGGACTGCTAGGACACGGTGTAGTTTGTGTCTCTGTGTGAGTGTGTCTCTTTGTGTGTGTGTATCAGTTGATTTGTGTCTCTGTGTGAGTGTGTCTCTTTGTGTGTGTGTATCAGTTGATTTGTGTCTCTGTGTGAGTGTGTCTCTTTGTGTGTGTGTATCAGTTGATTGGTGTCTGGCCCAGCCCTGTTGAGAAAGACAGTGGAACCTCCAAATTTTGGGAGCAGCCACACCGTCCTTTTTACAGAGGTTATTTAAACACTACCACCACATATAACATTGCTGTTAGAAAGATTTCCATTATTAGGAGATTGTACCTTGTTCAGAGGGTCCTTTACTGGAGGTTCCACTGTAATAAGAAAAAGGTCAACTGAATGTTGACAAGATACAGTGGAACCTCTGAACAACCAACACATTGGTGGCAAATATTTTGTCCTTGTAGAGGGGTTGTCCACTTTTGGAGGCTAAAAAACACTATACCCATAAGTTTGGTGCCTGGAAATGTGTCCATTATTGAGAAGCTGTACTTTTTTCGGAGGGTCGTGGCTCCACTGTACTATAGCTAAAAGACCTTAGACTGCTCGGTGACAATAGCTATTACAAATATTGTAGCCAAACAAAAATTGTATGAAAAATAATCAACAAATGAAAGGGAGTAGGAATGGCCATGGACTTCAATCACACAACTAGCAGCCAATTACTATTGAAACACATGACGAGCGCACTTTAAACTAATAATTTTGCATGTGCTGGTTTTATGTGTACACTTATGCATAGTTGTACTCCATTGCCTAGCAACCAAATAAACACCAGCGAAGGAGTGGTGGTGTTGGTAGCATGGGGCAAAGCAAAATTAATTACAAAACAGGTATACCACCTGACATGGGGGGCACTCCATGCATTAATTTTATGTACACATACTGTAGGTTAATTAAGGTGGGTTCACAATAATTAGACGTAATGTGGCCGGTCGTCACCGTGTTTCAACATGGAAACTGAACTGGAGTCTATTCTTGCATCAACTTGCATTGCGTTTAGGCCACATAAACTAAATTACTTGTTTCTCATCCTTTCATGCCATCAAAATTGAGTAGGGAGGAGGTATTTTTTTTTTTTTTACTGCTGGGCTAGTTGTATTACTGTTCTATTGAAACTTGCAAGTGAGCAAGTGTGGGTGCATCAATTATAAAAATAAGAGTAAATGTAGAGTTCTGGAATACTCACTTGTCACTGAAAGTTTCTAGCAGCAAGGCATGATGAGCAAATGAGGTAGATATAGTCAGCCTGTTTCGTAGCAAGTTCTTTCGAGCATCTGGATGAGGTTTAATGGTACATTAGACCAAGTTAATAATAAGAACTGCAACTCAAGTGGTATTGCGCAGGCGTGATATGGCGATCTCGTGGAGTGGGCATTAATTTAGCTAACGCATGCGCACTACAGTCTTCTCCCTCGCCCATGCCGACATGTGACAGCAAACAGTCACCCACCCACCCAACCCCTTTTTCTCTTTTCTCCGTCAGGGGGGATGGCTCTAAGCCTTCACCTTTGACGTGAACAGTGTGGGCAGTGGTTGGGGAATTCCCCAATTCTCTACCCCTGACACTCCCCTAATTAGCAGTGGGCGGAGTGTTAGGGCGGAGCTTGACTGCCCATCACTTCCGCCAAACACACAGCCTATTGGTTGTGGAAGTATCCTACAGGTAAGTTATATTGGTTTAATTGGGGGGTATGGTCAGTTCGAGATTATTAAATATGGATTGCACTGATCCTATACTTGCTAGCTAGCTAGCCACCTACTTAGACAAGATTTGGGCATGTGACGAAAAATGTCATTTCACATCATAAATCCAATTACTGGTATGTATGGTTAATAATGCAAAAAAGGGACAAAGTTGGTGAGATGTTAATTACTTGGAATTCAAAATAGCTAACATATTATATTCCACTTTCACCACCTCACTCTCTTGTCGGTGTCTACTCTGAACCTCTCTGGTAGCCTTAGCTGTTTCAGCGTTTGATTGTTTGTTAAACTGTTGATGAGAGTGTCTACATATGCATCGGATTGCATTAATGAGTTTTCAGTGCTAATATCTAGTCTTTTCAGCATTGTCTTGTTGGATTCGATTAGTTGTATGAATTAGCTCCTCCTAATGAATTACCACCAATGTCTAGCTCGACAATTGTTGAGTTGACCATCAAAGATAAGGCCAGTGCTGCTCCTCCAGTGGTAGTGATGCCACACCTAGCTAACCAGTGATTGTTTTGTTCTCTGTCATTGCTTGGCCCAAAGCAGCAGCTCCTTCGTCACCAATGGGATTGCCAGATAAATGCAATACTTTTACTGAACAGTTTCGACTAAGTCCATGTGCCAACTCAACAGCTGATGAGATATTACAGTTACTTGGATCCAGTGTCTCCAGTTTACAGTTCTCCTTGTCTTGAAGGTATGCACTGAGAGTCTCAATGGCCTCCAGTGATATGTGGTTAGGGTGTTCGAATGGAGTGTACATGTAAAGGCCTTTCAGAGAGCTGTTTTGATGCACTCCCTTTCAACAAGATGTAGGCACTATCAGAGGAGAAAGAGTTGTCACCAACATTCAACACTTTGAGACACTGACTTGAAGACAAGAATTCAGCTAAGTGTTTACAGTCTTCTTCACTAATGTTAGTATAAGACAAATCTAGATTTTTCTAAATTTTTGTGGTCACAGAGGGCTGACACAAGAGATACAGTACCTCCTCTTTGAATGTCACGATTCCCCCTCAATCTAAGCTCTTCAAGTTGTGGCATGTGAGGGATGGTCTTGGCAATGTATTCCACAGCATTACAGTTAAGTGAGTTGTGGGATAAGTTAAAACTCCTTAGGTAATGTAAGAAGTGAGCAGGAATGTCTTGCAGGTGACAAAGACCTCGAGAGGTGAGCTTGTTACCACTCCAGTTTATTGATGTGATGTGGGTATTTTTCTGGCCTCCATTGGTACTGCTGAGTGCTTGAAGGAACTGAGTCGTCTTCTCATCACCCATGTGTGAGCTCGAGAAATCAACATCCCATGAGCAGTTAGATTGAGCAATGCAGCAACCAGCCACGAAGTAGTCAAGAGCATACCAGAAGTAGTCAGAGTGAATTCTCATCTCCCTCTTTCCAAAGATGTCTAAGTGGAAGCTTCGTCACTACCCTCGAATAGCCAGTGAAAGATGGTCAACTTGTCTTCGTTCTTCCAAGAATCCAGCTGTTTCCTCATGTGATCTCTGAGGATGGGCAAGGAAGTTGTCAGTCCACTAAGAAATCTGAAAACCATTGTGTAGTGTCAATCGCTCACACACCTCTTCACAATCTCTTTTCTTTCTTCATCGCTCATCCATGAGAGAAGCAGTGCAGAGAGAAACTCCTGTGCCAAGTGCTTGTAATGATAGCTCACTACAGCAGACTCCTCACCGGCATACAGAGGGGCCTGTGCCTGCATCAGTCCCAGAGTCTCCAGTCTCGGATGATTGTGAATGTCGGGGAACACCAGTCATTGGCCGTTCAGTAGACCATCAAAGGCCAGTCGACAAAGACTAAAGAACCAGGAGAACCAGGAGCATAGCGGTTGAGCTATAGCACCCCCACTTTTTCCTAGCTATACACCCCAACTATACAGCACATGGATATGCCTAGAGCTACATTTCTTGAAGATTCAAAAACTTTTCCAGTTATGAAATGAAACACTATCATTCACCTCAAAGGGTTCTATGTGTGTTCAAGGCTCCTCTCTAGTGCTCACAATACAGATTGAACTTGATTCCTATGCTACAGTGACGCTACCACAAGTTTCTTGATTGCCATGGTCGAGTGGACCCCAATTAAGGAGATTGCAGCATCTCATGGACCCCAATTAAGGAGATTGCAACATATACATAATTACGTGCTAAGCCATGCTCACATTTTGTTATTATATAGCTGTTCCTATACCCAAATACCGTTTTGTGACTTATTCATTAACAACAATGTAACTACATGGAAATCTTTGGGAATGGTGACTATATAGCAATTGGTACATGGTATACTAGTGATACAAAAAATTAGTTTTTTCTCATCTATTTTCCTCTCTTGCAGATTATTTTCTAGAGAGCTAGATAATGCTGATCATTAAAATACAGTTTGTGTCCAAGTGTTTAAATTTGTACAATGATGATTTAGTGTGTTGTAATGCATTATAGCCTTGTTCCCAGGCTTTCTCTTTTCTTGTTTAGTAACTGCACGCGTTTAATCTTTCTTTGTTGCCTCCTTTATTGTGTTGTAATAGAGTGTATCTGTGATAATAATTGGGAGCCCGGGGACGAGGGTATAGTATTAAAATATGCTGCACTGAGCTAAACAAGTTGGCTTTATGTCTGAAGGACTGAACATGCACCAGTATTTATACATCATCATGTATACAATGCATAGTTGATTTAACCCTTACTTTTTAACTTGAGTTTCACAGAAAATGTGTGTACACCTAGCTATACAGGAAGCCTGTAGTTATAGTATAAGTACTAGTTAACCCTTTCCCTGCTTTTTTTATTCAGCACACATTTAGCAGTGTATACTACACATAAAGTTCAAGCTGTCCTAGAGCTTATTATTATTCCAACAAGAAGATAAACTCACTTTGCGATGGTTCACCCTGAAGCTAGCTTGTAGATCAACATCAAAGGTTCTCCACGACTTTTTGCAGACTCCAGGAGCTTTGCTGGACTCTTGTTAGCTACAATAAGTCCAGTCCACTAGAGCTAACAGCCTGATAGCTTGTCTTTCAGAAGGTAAAAGTAACCGCATGTTCTCTCTGTGTGATTAGCTACATTGCACGGTATGTTTTAATTACACTTTGGAAATTTTGTTGCCACACCCCTCCCTGATCAAGCAAAACAAAAAATGGTGTGTGGTGAAGCAACTCCTTAGCTACTGAATAATATCTCTAGCTAGCTGCAAAGTCTTAGAGAAAATTTTTTGGGAATTTTTTTTGACCGAAAGGTAAGTGGTCGCCTGCGAGGCGACCAGGCGACCACTTACCTTTCGGTCTTGAAAAAAAGAGTAATCTGATAAACCACGAGGTGCAGCCAAGTGGTTTATCAGATTTCTCAAGCGCCATAGATCACGAAAGGCCATGGAAAGTTCAACTGGCTTGTACTATGGTTTCCCTATGAATATTATCATTAATGGCAATTGTACCATGATATGGCATTTATACCATGGCCTGGCAGTTATACCATACAGGGGCGGCTGATGGTATTTGGGATTGAGGGGGCAAATAAATAGAGCTGTCTGAGGCGCACGTTAGCGCATGCGCAAAGTTTGGGGCCACGCCCACATTTAATTGACAACGCTCATTTTACTGGCTAACAATTACACGTGCGATCAGCTCAGCTAGCTGAATCTAGCTATCTAGGAACAGTGGACCTAAGTTATTTCTGCTAGCTATGGTCTGCTAGCTATGGTTCAAGGCACTACTAGAAGAGTCAAAGAAAGTTGAGCTGCATGCTATAGAGTCTACCACTTCACTTGGGGGGGCATGGCCCCCTCATTTCTAATTTTGGGGGGGCAATTGCCCCCTTGGCACCCCTGCTCCGCCGCCCCTACCATAGCGTAGTGGGCAGACAGTGGTCTTAGCTAATTAAACCACCAACATTTCCTTTGATCTTGACCACAACCATAGTACAAGGGTATCCTATTGCATTTTAAGCGAACTCTTTGGAATACTTTGTGTCAGTGATATCATACCAGTCTATTTAGGGTGTAGCCAGGTATGCTCTCATAGTACTATAGTGTAAATGGAGTTTAAGGTTAGTTAAATGTAGTTAATGATGGAAGTACACAGTATTGCCACTGCAGGCTAGCCTGTGCACGTGGTAATGCTCTTGGGGGCGTGGTATCCGGACATGGTTACAGATTGTATTACTTGGGCATGCGCAGTAAATAGATTGCACAATCGCCTCGTGTTACACTGAGGAGGGTACCCGAAGAAGCTTGTCCCTCCTCCATCCCCCCTTGCATGCACCAACCCGTAGCCTTTGGTATTAGCTATGTAGTTAGATTCTCCATCATTAGGATGTGATTTCCAGGCTTTCATTGTTGCGTACATACTCTTGGTTAGGACGGCCATGCCATTGGGCAATGGTTGAGGGCCATTTGGGACCCCCAATCAACAGTCACATCGTTAGGTGCAATGAAAAATGTAACACGCCCAATTAGTGAGAACCTCCTAACCGCGAGTCACGTGAACATCACGTGATGCAAACAGGTGAGTACCATGTGATCTCGCGCAGCAGAAAACCACCATGTGTTCCCATATAGAAGGTCATGTGATCTAATGTCACATTGTATCGGGGGTCACGTGGTGCAAAAGCCTGGGCACCAGGCCAAAATTAGGTAATGGGAGCATATATAAGGTATGTCATAGGCAGGGTACCACCCCCTAAGGCTTGACATAATTAATAGATATCGAATTTACAGTATAAGGGTACCCATGCCACTAACGTTGCTTCCAAAGTGTAAACCATTATTATACCAGTCTGTTGCTAGGTATACTATAGCTTTCTTCGGTTCATAAACACATATATAATCAGGTATGAAATTGAGGTAACCAAGCAAACAATTTTAGCAGTGGATAGTTCTGAGCACTTTGAAAATATCACTAAATGGCCATGCAGCTATCTTCTGCAAACTCTTTTCAATAGGTTTTATGATCAGCAAACTAGCCTACAGGCAGTTACTAAGGCACCTATAGAAACAGATCTATGTTGCCAACAGGGAGAGCCTGATTTCAAACAGAGTATAAGTGTCTACTGGATGTCTTGTGTGTAGAGCGCAAAGAGCTAGTGCTTCTGGATCTGCTACACCTCATGCAGTTAAGAAGCTGAGAGATGGCAATTGCTACTTTCATTGTATATCTGAATTCACTAGACTGAAATCTCTCTAGCCGGCTATCAGTGTAGTAACTCTCTCATGCTGAAAGGTTAGAACTTAGCAACATAGATTCAGCCAATTTCTTCACATTAATTTATAGCCACTCTAGTCTAGGTCAATTTTGTTAAAATTTTTGCCCATTATTCTATTCTTTTATGCTAATGGTAGCTGCCTATTATTCCAGCATGCCTCATGATGCCTGCCTATATTATTCTACAGCTTGCATTATAATCAATGATAAAAGAAATTATGAGCAGTACTGAATCATAACAGACGTTTAAATGTAGTCTCTCAGAATGTAGTTGTTTATCAGTAAAAGAATCTCAAGGACCACAATCTTGATGACTACATTCAGACATTAATTTTTGTCAGACCATGTGGTCAGATTAAACCATACCCTAGCCACACCCTAACCACACTTCAAATATGTTACCTAAGCCTATTATTCTAGAATTATGCTCAATGCTACTTAAATATGCCCCTATTATTCTAAAATTATGCCGCCAGCATACTATGATTATTGGTCAAGGCCTACTCTAGGCCAGTGAATTCAGATACCCACCAGCAATATTGTACAAACTGAGGTATCTAGATCGCTAATTAACCAGCAATATTTTTTAAACTACAAACAGAGATATCTAGATCTAGCTATGTCTCAAGGTTAATAGTCGGACCAGTGGCATGAGTCTCTTTTCAAATGACTATGTCATGCCTCACCTGCACTGCTTTCAGAGCTTTCCTTATGGCTAGCCATATTTGGGAAATAACTTGCTGTCCTCTTACTGCTTTAGCCCAGACAGAGTAGACCTCTAGTTTGTCGTTTCTCAGAGTTTGTCGTTTCTTTTGCAGTCTGCATGCGGGCGGCAATTATGCTGACAATGCAGAATCATTTCTACTAGTGATGATGTAATGTCCCCACGTGTTTATGTTACAGAATGCACATGCGCAAAGCCCACGTGTCAGCATGGCAGCCTGAGGTGACCCACATTCTTGTGTAAGCTCTTGATCAAAGGATATCGGTATGAAATACTTGACTGCCAGCCTCAATATCTATAACTTAACGTTTATATGTGTGTACAGGTGAAAAAGGTGGGACACCTTACCAAGAATCTGGACTTTCGATCCATATCCACTGCCTAACCCCCCCCCCCCCCTACACTGGACCTCTCAGAACTCGCAGTCAGTGCTGATAAACTTTCCAGGCAGAGATGGAGACACCCAGTGGGAAAGCTAAACAATAACCTTGTACTTTTAGAGGTAAGCAGACAATTTGCCAGTACGTGATCATTACCCAACTAGACTATACTCACTGTTTGGCTCTCTGTATTTTGTATTTTTGTGCATGTGGTTCAAAAGTGATATGAAGTGTCAAGTATTATTATGTAGCCTTGTTTCCACTTGATTGTGATTTGCTAATTAATTGTTTATTTCAGGACTAGATCTATGTATAGATATGCAATGGGCTTCCTATTTTCTGTCACCGGACATAGCCTCTAGGTGTGTAGGTGGAGGAATAGGTGGAGCTTGATGATGTGGCCATGTAGTAGCCACTTTGCTTATGTACCGTATATTCTCGAATATAAGCCCGGGCGTTTATTTCATTAACTGCTGATTCTTTGAAATAGACCCGGCCTATATTCGAGACCGATGTTTATTGTCTATTAAACAGAAAGAAACAGTAAATATAGCTCCAGTGCACGGCAGTGAACTGGCTTGGGCGTAGCTCTAACCAGATCTAGCTAGTTGCTCATTGTTGGTTCTTGGGTGCTTTCTGCACATTAAATAGCTTTGAACTTGAGAGAAACTGTGTAGCACTTCCTTTTAGGT
>CAXHUQ010001250.1:0-10000 GCA_964020085.1 Micromussa lordhowensis
CTATTTTCTTTCCAAAATACATGTAGGAATCCAAGGCGTAACCTTGAATGTGAGGCACATTTCAGTTAAGGTTATTAACTTCAGTATTAGTTCCCTAGTTCAGAACAATGTTAAATTGCCGTCAACAAAATTTGTGAAGGGCTTTTGTTGGTGTTATTATCCTTAAATTATGATGAAAAATTAGCTTCTTCTTAAAACATACTCCTTTCAAGACTAGAGTAAAAAAAACATACAACCAAAACGACTGAAAAACCGTACCCTTTTGACATACCTACATATAAGAAATTACCCCCCTCAGGTAATTGGTTGCCTAGTTCAGACCCATGTTAAAGGCTTTGTGAAGGGCTTTTGTTGATGGTCCTATCAAAAATGGTAAAAAAGTAAGCATCTTCTAAAAACATACCTAATTCAACACTAGAACGCATGCAAAAATCATACCCTATTGATGAGACCAAAATGGTTAAAAATTGATACCCTCACCAAAACTCCTAAAAAGCCATACCCCTTGGGGACACACATACCTATATAGCCCATATAAGGGGTACCCCCTGTGTGCGGGAATTTACTAGGTCATTAAAGGCCCGGATACACGATGCAACGTTGTGCGCAATATTGCGCGCAACATCCGTCACTCGACGTGGCTACACGGTTGCAACTTTTCGTGCAACATTACGCGCAATACTTGATCAGCGGTTACCAAGCTCTCATGCAATGATGTTTACATCACACAATCCAAAATGGCTTCGCTTGGCAAAAAAGCTTTAGGAGTTCTTGCGTTGATGCTCTTAGATGGCGAGGAGAAAGCTTGCATTAAAAGAAATTGCCGTGTGTGGGTAAGAGGCTGGATAGCCAGGAGGCAGGAGATGGGGGCATTCCACAGGATAGTACGAGAGCTGGCCACGGAAGACCCCAGTTCGTTCATGGAGTACCTCCGAATGGACGAAGATCACTTCAACCATCTTGTTTCTCTGGTTTTGCCGCTAATTAAAAAAGAGGACACGTGCATGAAGGAGGATTACTTACCTCTCTAATAGTCAATTAATGAACTTTCGTCCTCTGCAGTCCAAACCATCTTTTTACGTGAAACGTACCACAGGCGAAAATTAGGTCAGCGGTTAAATTTGAATGTGAGATTTGATTGGCTGAACACTGAAATTTGTGTCACACTATTGCACAAAATGCTGCAGATGGTGGATACACAAAGAAATTTGTTGCACGCAATGTTGCAGAAGTAGAACGAGATTCTACTGCTGCAATATTGCTCACAGCAAACTTTGGGGTGGATACACCATGCAATTCAGCCATTGTGCACAATATTGCATGCAATATTGCACTGTGTATCCGGACCTTGTATCCGAAACATTGTCATGCAAAGCAGGAAACAGCTACAGATGCTGTAATCTTTAGCATTATGATAAAATTAATATTTGCCATGTTAAAAGTTGAAATGTTTGATAGTAACATACATGCATCTGTATATTCTGTTCTTTAGATATTTAGGAAGAATAAAGGGGACTTTTTCTTAGCTTGTGTATTTCTTAATGAGATGAGTACACCATTTCTGTCTTTTAAGGCAATTTTAGAAAAGGTAAGTCAATTATTTTGAACTATTTAAATTTTATATTAAGTTGTATTTATGTTATTATCCTTAGGGTACATTAGCCTAGTTGAGCTAGTCAACTATCTAATAAATTGTATTATATGACTTGGGTTTGTAGTTGTCATAACGCGCACTCTGATTGGCTAATACTAGGGTATTATTCTCCTGTAAAGCATATGGGCCGAGTAAGGCTGGCGAAAGCCAAGCAAAAAGCCATATAATAGCAACTTATTAACCTCAAACATTCGGTCTTTTACAGGAAAATGTCATACCTCGGTTTTGCTGTATTGACCTCGCTCAGTCAATATGGCAAGGTCTTGGTCTGAGATTTTTCCCGTAAAGACCTCACTCTCAGTTAATAAGTAGTTAATAATGTTATTCAGCTGAGCTCAATTATTAAATTCATTGAAAGCATGTGGCCTTCAACTGCAGTTACAGTCGAAGCTCCAGTTGTAACCCCTCACGAAAAGGGACCACCTCTCCTCAGCGACCAGTTTTCCAAAATACCAAAAGTTTCCAAGTCAAATCACTATACAAATGAATATATGACAGAGCATATATTTGGAACCTCTTTTAAGTGACTACCTCTCGTAAGTGACCGCAACCACTTTTAGAGCTTACTGCGCCTTTCAATAACATGTGCTCAACTGCCAAATGATTTTTTTGCCACCGTCAATCAAATGTTCAACCGAAATTGGGTAATAAGGTGGTGTAACATTATCGCATTCCTGGGCAGTACAAGAGACAGAAGTTTCACAATAGGAAGTACTGTACCGGATTTTTTTCTTGTAATTGACTTAATAATCAATACTTTGGAAAGCTTAAATATTGTTGTGGCTACTTAAAGTTATTACATGGTTCTAGATGGACAATGGGGTAAGTCTCTGCAGTTACCATATGCTAATGAGGCAAACGTTTGCTCCAATATGGTATAAGCTCTTGCAAGCGACCACCTCCCTTAAGCAACCAACTAGGACTGACATATTTTCTGTGGTTGCTTAGGGGAGGTTCGACTGTATTAGTTTGAATTTCTATATAATTTGAACCTTAAAATAACGAAAGTTTTAGAGAAACATTTAAGAATAAAAAGTAGCGATATTAATACATGACGTTTCGGCGACGACATGTCACCATTATCAAATGTAAATAACTATTAGTTCAATGGCGTTATATAAAGGAAGGGAGGTGTGATTCTTTTGTTTATCTCCGCCTCCACTTTATTCTAGTGTATTTTCACACCTCCTTTTCTTTATATAACACCATTGAACTAATAGTTATTTACATTTGATAATGGTGACATGTCGTCGCTGAAACGTTATGTATTAATATCGCTACTTTTTATTCTTAAATATTTGAACCTTAAATATTAATATTAATGAATTATATTGCATTATATTATTATTAGTAGCAGTAGCAGTAGTAGTAGTAGTCCATATATTTACACCATTTCAAAAAAACTATGTAATTTATGTGGTGACTGTTTATACATATAACAATATTGTCTTAGCATGCACATTATTTATATCAACTACATCTTAACATGGTCTAGTTCATGAGAACTGATCTAAAAGGTTTTCTTTACATATACACTTCTATTACATTTAAATTATATAAAATGTAGTAATATAATTAATTGGGTGATTCCAGAAAGTATACCTACCCATACCAGGGGCAGCGTTTTGGAATTCTTAATGCACAAAATCAAAAGGTATTGGGGATACTTACGATTGGAATTCCAAGGGAAAGGAGGGTTTTCTAAGGGGGACAGACAAGAGTGTCAATGAACAAATAATCTGATGACACTGCTGGCAACCGTGGAAAGCAAGATACAAGACGAGCATTGATCAATCACCCATGCCTTCACGTTCATTTACAGAAAAAAACTGTTAAAACCTGGGTTGTACATAGGGTTCCAGAGGCCTAAATGAATTTCTTGTCAGACTCACCATGTTTGTTTACTATGCACCAGTGATACATGTTCATAAAGAAACCACCATAATGGCATCTGATCAAGTGAATATAGAATGCATAGCAGCCGTTTCCTTTTCCAGGTGGAGAGATTGAACAAAAGAGCAGGCAAGCGAAGGAGTGCACCTGGGGTAAACAAAAAAACTGGAGAGAAGTGGGGAGGGGTGAGCAAAAAGGGGAAAGGGGTGCGGAGAGAAGGTATCGCCTACAGTCAATCCTAAACATTTTAACCAACTCTTTTCGCCCACAAACGGTGAGCAATAGTGCAATTTGATTGGTTAGTAGCCTGTCCATGAAAAAAAGGCATCCGAAATTTGACATTCATGCATAATCCGACACCGGAACACGACAAGATAAAATACATATAGCTGAGTCTGAGGAAATGTTCCATTTTCTGTTCAGTGAATGTTGAAAACGGAAAACACATCAATCTAAAACCAGGGCAAGAAGCTGTCATTTGAGTCTAGTCCGTAGACAGGATATCGTTGCAAACATTTACCAAATACTCTTGGGAGTGAAGGAGAAGATTTCAAAAGTTTCTGTATGTATTTTGAAGGTTTGTCGAGTGTAAAACGCGGTTGATGGGCCTACACGACTCATATGGTTTGTGACATTTGTGCATTTGCCATTCTTTTTTGGTCTCTCAACCTTTCTTTGCTTCACATGTGTTTATGAGGGGAATGTTAATTGTGTTATTAGCAGGAATTTCAAGTAGAATGGAGCCTGTGTCAGACATTGGTTTTGCAAATTTTTAGAGGTCATAGGTCTTCGTGGTTATCACTGTTATCTGCATGTCGCTTCGCAGAGTTTGACACCTTTTTAAAATTTGCCATGTGCCTGCACTATTATAAGATATTGGCTATCGAGGAAAAATGTTTGACATATTTTGTGAAAATATATTGTTGTATTGTTGATTCAGTAGAACTGTTTGCATAAGTACAGCCCTTTGCGTCTTAGCATGATATCACGGATGTCATATCTTTGTCTGTTGTTTTTTTTCAGAGACTGCTGTCGCTTTACTTTGAGAAAGCTATACATTTGTATAGAGACATTCTAATGTTTCTTGCATCAATTTGATTGAGCTTATTTTTTTATTATTGAGCTTATTTTTCCAAACTGTTTTTTTTTTAATGAACAATGACAGAAGTGGCAATTGTCCGAAGCCATATCATAAAATGGAAGCATATTTACTCGCAGTTTCACTTGCAGTTTTGTTCCCTTCGTGTGTTTTTTTTGGAAATTTGCTACACAGGCTAGAGTGAATATCATTGTAAAACTGAAGATAAATTATGCAGGATTTCCCAATGCTTGTTCTTATTTCCATAGTTGAAATCTAGTTGCAAAATGAAAAGACTGAAGAGGAGGAAGTTTTAGTCGCCAAACATTTAGTCCTGAATGCATGCGTTCATATTAGTTAAAAATTTAAGCCTGTAGACAGTTGTTATGCTGAAAATCATTAGCAACAAGTTCTTTCAAAAGGAGTCAAACAAGAGAATCCGGAAGGGAAAGTTAACAATTTTGGAGGAATTTGGGGGGCATGGAGGGGTGGGTAGAGCATAATGGCATTTCCGAAGGCAAGGGTATGGATATTATTTGGAGTCACCCATTACTGCTTTCTCTGTTTTAAGAGTAGAACTGATGTTTCATGATTGTTGAGCCAGTTGCTGGACTTTAAGAGTTCAGTCAGTACTGGTACGTGTTCATAACAGACCTGCAGGCACTGGAGGGAGGGCAGGGGACTCCCATTAGAAAAGGTTAGGGATGCGTGTTGTCTCCCTTAGGGGTATAAATCAAGGGTTCTACTCTCAAGGATTTTGAGAGAGTAATAAAACTCATAAAGTGTGTAAGTTGTCCAAGAATGCACAGCAATAACCTAAACAGTAATATTTTTCTTTTCTTTTCAGCTTGAGATGAGAAAGTCAGTCTTGTATGTAGTAAATGGTGTTGTCTTGGCAACCATGTTCCTGTTTTGTCGAGTGCTCATCTATCCTTATATGTACTGGTGCTACTCCAGATATGCCAATATTCCTTTTCTAGAGGTCCCATTTAAGATACCTTTATTTTGCAATTCATTCTGCATTCTCCTCCTGAGTTTGCAAGTGTACTGGTTTCTCATAATAATGCGTGGAGTCTTGCAGTTCTTCCACAAGCCCACAAATATACCACAAATGCCAATGTCAAAAGTAAATGGTGAAAATGGTTTCTTGCATAAAAATCATGGCAATTCTGTCTGCAATAATGCTAATGAAAAGATGAAGTAAGACTTATGCCAATAGTTTACACCATCCTGGAGATGAGGTAACATTAATCTGGACATTAATATCTGAAGACATGTTAATGTATGTTTATGTATGTACATACATTTTTTGTGAATATTTAAATAATGTCAAGATCGTCAGAGTTATACAGTACAAATATAATGTTGAGAAATCTACTTTTATTTATGTTATTATTCATGAAATGCAACTACAGTCTTCTCTGCAATGTTCAACTGAATTGATAATAAAAATGGATTACGGACAAATTGCTGTCAAAAATTATTAATTAAAATGTAAACAATCCATTTTCTTATCTTTTGACAAGAGTTTCTTGTCTTATTCCTTGTAAGTGAAATAGAAGTAAGAGGGAAAAGAGGAGATGTGATTGCCATTGAAATAATTTTATTGATAATAATATCTTTAATTTCTTATTATTATTTCAAGATATATAGTATAATTTTTAGAATTATTAATAACTATGTAATGATGACAATTGTTATATTTAGACTTTATTTAAAACCCTCAAGTTGTTTCAACAACAAATTGCTTGTAAATATTTGTGGTGGAGTTCAGGATGCATTGAATTTTGATATTTATTGTATTTCAGACCACTTTGAAACTGATACAATTGCGGTTTAGTTTGGTTGTACTTGTAAATGTTTTGAAAAAATAAAGTGGACATATTATGTTATCCATTATAACTAATCTATAATTATCCATTATAACTACTTACTATTATGCAAATGATATGCAAAGTATGTCTTTTTGCTGCGCAGCGAGCGTAGCGAGTGAGCAGCCCGGCGAGCAGCAACATAAACAGGATTTAAGAATATATTCTCAAATTCATCACTTTTTACCAGAGTGCATTGCGCCACGAACAACATGAGGATGTCGCACCGTCGAGCCGTCATCTTAATATTCGCGTAGATTTCAGTGAGAAAGATTAGTGGCTAACGCTTCAGCTTAAATTCATGTTTGGATGAATAGATCGCAGCATGGATAGTAAAGAGACTGGATTGGAAACGTACATCACGTGGGGTGATTTCTCATCGCCGATTGGTTGTTTCATGCTTCGAGATTGCGTCTTATGTTTCCATCATGGTGGAAATTTGTGACGAAAAGATGGCGAATTTGTGGCGCAAGACAGCCGAAATATAGGGTTTGTTGTCCTTTATTTTGTTTTTTTTTCTTCGGTGTTAGTGGTAGTTAAGTCTTGACGAATCTTTTTTCTCTTTGTTTGTTGGTTCACGCGGATGACGACCGTGCAAAGCCACAGTTGAACTTTGAAGGTAAGTTCTTGTTAGTGCCCATTGGTATTATTTTTAGTTGTTTTCGAGAAAATCGAGTCCCAAAAAGTGAGCTCACCGGACCCATATTCCTTATGTTTGATGACCGTTTTGGGACTCATTTATTGAAACGATCCTTGGTTATTTCTGTTCAAATTTACGGTAGAATGATGGCATAAACATGAAATTGTGGCTTAGGCACAGTTACAAGAATGTGAGAAGTAAATTTACAACCTTAAATTTCTATTGAAAATGACGAAATTACGAGCGTCAAGCAAGTCAGCTGCGTGCATGGTGCGTGTAACATTACTTTGGAGAAGGTTTATCTCGATAAGGGTTTGCCTCTAAAGAACCTGTGAAGCTTTTCTTTTGAATAATTATAGGAATGATCATAGTAATAATATTTGTCCTGAACAAAAGTATCGGTTGAATTTAATCTAATACATAGTAATAAATTAGGGTCACTATAATTTAAAAGTTATTTAAAATGAGCTATAGGAAATTGAGGAGTACAACAAGAAAACAATGCAAACATTAGCATTTGTATTAATTAAAAATACATGCTCAAAAATAAATGTCCAAAATCTCATTGCAAAGTTTTTGCTTTGTTGCTATTATGTTCCTTGGCTCCAATGTGTCCACTCCTTTGTTTCCTTTTCATTTTACATGTATGTCACTCTTGTTTTCTTGATGATTTAAAAAATTCACAGAAAATCGAGAATTTAACCAAATCAAAAAAAATTGTCAAATAAGTATTCTGGACAATGCTAAAATCTATTAAAGATAGATAACATTTTAGGGGTTAGGTACACTTTAAGTCAAGGATTAGCTTGATAGTCTGTGTTTATAAAAGTTAAAATTGTACACTATTTACATTTTTAGCTGGAATGGGGAAAATAGGAAGGAGAAAAAAGTACTCTCATCGGAAGTACATGAACAGTCGACCTGCAGGCAACATTCAAAGCCAAAGCTTGCCAGTTGAACCTTCATGTGTACCCATTGAATACCAGTTTCCACTTAGTCACCTTCCTTCTGCGGTTTTACACCAGTCTTCCCTGTACAACTACACTCAAGTTTTCTCAGTTTTGTCAGGGAATAATGCCTTTAAAAACCAGTGGAATGTAATCAAGCACTCTGAACTTTTTCTCATGTTATGCACCTTTACAAAAGTCAACAATGTTCCAGAAAAGACCATCATGGTTAACCCTGATTTCACTTGGAAGGTCTTAACATCAAACAGGAATGTCACAGAGTTTGTGGAAAATGTACCAGAGGAGTTGACTAACATGGAAAGTTTCCTTCATCTACTTGATTTTGTTGATAGGAGTTCTATTTGTCCAGGAATCGACGATCAAAAACATGACGTGACGTCTGTGGCATGTTTTTCCAGGTTTGTCCTGTGATGCTACTTTTGATTTTGTGGCACACTTGTTTACGCTATGTTTCAGTAAGTAGGCAACATATTTCAAGGCCTTCATATTATTTGTGCTGATGACCAGTATGAAACAATTTGAATGATCATGACCATTAACTGATGTTTATTATTCACTTAAGCATTGTCACTCTTTCACTGCTGTACACACTACTCTAAACTATAGGTACAATAGTGGTGATATATTGGGTAACTACCTGTAACTAGTGGAACTTGCGCTAAGGGTGTTCAATAAAGTGTGTCTTCATGGAAAGCTTGTGGTCTCTACTTGTTTGGTGTTTGGTCAGTATATTTGAACTACATAGTATTTTATAGACAAGAGTTTTTCTTCAAGTGTTACTATGATCAAATTTTTACCCCTTGGTTTTTTGAGTGTATCGCATAGAGTTCCACGAAAGAATCAAAACGCCGTTTACCGTTTGCAAATATCTGCATTAGATCCGGAGATATTTAAGTTTGAAAAATGGGTAAAATATGCAAATATGTTTCAAAATGGCTTGAATAGGAAAGGTGCGATTTTTGTTATAGTACCACTTTAAGTATGCATACATGGATGTCTTTGTATCTGAAAATCAGGTGTTCCTGTGTGTTTTGTAAGAGCTTGCTTAAAATAGACACCCAGATAAAGTGGACACTCTGGTATCTTCCTTTTTAGGAATTTCAAAAAAACATTTAAAGGAAGAACCATATGGTGTTCGATAAGTGTACAGATGTATTAATGTATTAATCAAAACTATAACAAAATTCTCGAACGTGATTGGATATCAGCAGCCTGATTTGAGCATTAATTGGACAGTTGCACACGTCATGCTTGTAATTGGACAGTACGCGCCATTTTGCGCACGCTGTTTCGGTGCACTTTGTCGAGTAAACTGCTTGGTTTTTCAGCATTCATAACAACGTTTTAATATCGTTCAGCGCTCAATCGATGCTTTGTCCCTTTCTCGAATTTTGTCAAAGTTTTGATTAATTGGTAACAGGACATCTTGTCGTCCAATTCAGGCTGTAATCATACTTGTGATTTGCGACATCGACAGATGCGAGTTCATCCCTGTAGTCCCCATGCAATACTGGCGTAGAGCATTTGGTACGTCATCTTTGCTTTTAAGCCATCCATGCTGGATGATTGTGATTAAGGCTTGCATAACTGGATCAGCTGTTGTGACTTGTTGCAACTCCATGTACTTCTCGGGTGAAATGGGAAGATGAGTTGCGAGATGAACTTCGTTAACTTCCAGGTCTGGATTTAAGGTTTCGGTAGTTTCTGGCAGGTATGATGTGCTCAACGCATCGGCTACCGAAAGTTCTACTCCAGGACGATATTTGACGTTCAGGTCATACCGTTTCAGGATTAACATCATTTTCTGCAGCCTTAATGGTGCCTGATGTAAGGGCCTGTTTAAGATGTACTGCAATGGTTTGTGGTCTGACTCCACTACAGTTGGCCTTCCATAAA